>CM064558.1:13179330-13269330 GCA_032716605.1 Paralithodes platypus
CCTCCCTTCCACCACCCTACACCCTCCCTTCCACCCCATATACCCCCTACCCTCCCTTCCACCCACCCTATACACCCCCCTCACCCTACACCCTCCCTTCCACCCCATATTACCCCCTACCCTCCCTTCCACCCACTCTACCCCCCCCCCCCTCACCCTACACCCTCGCTTCCACCCCATATACCCCCCTCCCTCCCTTCCACCCATTCTACCCCCCATCACCCTACACCCTCCCTTCCACCCCATGTACCCCTACCCTCCCTTCCACCCACCCTATACTCACACCCCCCCTCAACCCTACACCCTCCCTTCCACCCCATATACCCCCTACCCTCCCTTCCACCCACTCTACCCCCCCCCTCACCCTACACCCTCCCTTCCACCCCATATACCCCCTACCCTCCCTTCCACCCACCCCGAAAGAATTCTATAGTTATATCAGAAAGAAAAAAGTAGTTACTTCAACTGTTGGACCGTTAGTCGATGAAAATGGAGAATACACCAAAGACGAAGTACAAATGAGTAATGCCCTCAATACCTTCTTTGCATCAGTTTTTACAACAGAAGACCTCAGTGATATCCCTACACCATCGCCGATTCAGATTGATAATTCAGATGTTCTAAGCAATATCACCGTTACAGAGAGAGAAGTATTGAATTGTTTAGATAAATCAAGGTAAATAAAACGCCTGGAGCTGATACAATCTCGCTAGAGTTCTAAAGGAAAGCTAAGGATGAGCTCTCCAAACCACTGACATTACTATTCAATAAATCCTTGCAGTCTGGAAACTATGCCTGATCAGTGGAAGATAGCCAACGTAACACCGATATTAAAAAAAGGCAGCAAATCCCTACCCAGTAACTATCGTCCAATTAGCTTAACCTCAGTTGTATGTAAAATGCTAGAAACGGTCATAAGAGACAGACTCGTAAATCACTTAGAGGAAAATAACATACTTAAAGATACTCAACACGGCTTTCGTAAAAAACGTTCCTGTTTAACAAACCTCTTGGACTTCTTCCACGATATCCTCAACCTCTACGATGAGAGTAAAGCTGTAGATATTATATACCTTGATTTTCAAAAGGCCTTTGACAAAGTTCCCCACAAACGTTTACTGCTAAAACTAAAAGCGCATGGAATACAAGACGGTGTGTTGAAATGGATAGAAAATTGGCTCAGCGACAGAAAGCAAAGAGTAGTCATAAACGGTAAGGCATCTAAATGGACCAATGTAAGTAGCGGGGTACCCCAGGGATCGGTACTAGGACCAGTTCTCTTTCTAATTTATATCAACGACATAGATGAGGGTCTCACCTGTACAATCTCAAAATTTGCTGACGATACAAAAATTGCAAATAGCGTACTCTCAAAAGATCAAGTTGACGATATGCAACACAATCTAGATAAATTGTCACATTGGGCCCAAATTTGGCAAATGAGTTTCAATGCAGATAAATGTAAAGTACTACATATCGGATACCTAAATGATTAAAGCAAACTATTCGATGAATGGCACTCAGCTTAAGAATGTAAACAGAGAAACCGATCTGGGAGTAACAATATCGAGTAACCTAAAACCGAGTCAACAATGTTCAGAAGTTGTTAAGAAGGCAAACAAAATAATTGGCTTTATAGGCAGATCATTTGAGCATAAATCCAAGACGTAATCCTAACCCTTTACAATTCCTTAGTCCGCCCTCTTCTGGAATACTGCGTTCAATGCTGGTGCCCTTATTACCAAAAAGACATAAACAAGCTAGAACGAGTTCAACGTAGAGTTACCAAAATGATACCTAGCCTAAAGAACAAACCATACGAAGAGCGTCTTAGAGAATTAAATCTATTTCCTTTAACCCAGCGCAGATTAAGAGGTGACTTAATTCAAGTGTTCAAAATCATCAAAGGCATCGACAATATGAACTGTAGTAAGTACTTCACTATCGACCAATCTAATTACACGCGGGGGAAACGGTTGCAAAATTATTGGTAAATCTTTTAACTCACACGAATCTAAGAATTTCTTCTTCAATCGAGTTGTCAACTTGTGGAATGGGCTTCCCCGAGACGTTATAGACTGCAGCACCGTTGATTCATTTAAATTCCGCCTAGACAAATATCTCGCATCAAACCCGCGTCTGACTGCGTTTGTAAATGAATAACTTTATTTTATCCTCCCCTCAGTTACTAACCCATATGTCCCCTACTAACTTCCTAGTCCTGCCACGTTAGTGGCAGGGCAGTAGTTCCCTTTCCAATGTTCCCTTACCCACTCTAAACCACTGTTTGGACACTTGATCCCTCAGTGTTTTGGAGGACAAGCAGCCTAGAAGGGTCACTAGACCTGTTGTTGCTTGATTTCCTTTGTACTCCTTTGTACTCCTATACACCCCCCCTCACCCTACACCCTCCCTTCCACCCCATATACCCCCTACCCTCCCTTCCACCCACTCTACCCCCCCCCCTAACCCTACACCCTCCCTTCCACCCCATATACCTCCCACCCCCCCTTCCACCCTCCCCCCCATACCCCCCACCTCTCCCTCCCTCCACCAATGCCCGTTTGATAATACACTTAAGATATACCCCAGTCATGGTTAATTAGGGAGACTATTATGTATTATGTAGGATTGTCTGGCTAATTTATCACCATTATTCTCTCTCTCTCTCTCTCTCTCTCTCTCTCTCTCTCTCTCTCTCTCTCTCTCTCTCATATATAAAGAGAGAGAGAGAGAGATTCATATTCAGATTATTTTATTCTAGTTCCGTTAAGGGGAGATTTCCACTTGAGGGATTTTTGTCTTGACTCCTTTCTCCCTCATGTTTAGCCCCATTGTTTTCCTAATGTTAAGACGTTCGCCCCATTATTTTGACGATTTTAAGAACTTTCAACCCATTTCTGTCAATTGTAAGACCTACGTGCCATTTAGGTATCGATTTTATCCTGGCGAGCGAAAGCGAGCCTGTAATTTAAGAGGAACCGGCATTCAGCCGGGACATTTGTCTACCGAAAAATGTACAAATTTATCTTGAAAGGGGCTCAAGGGGGTGTAATCTTAAGCTTGAAGGATATCTAGGGACCAAACTAAAAACCTCTCCTTAAATATACAACGGTTCTTCATACAATCATACAATCATCTGAAACATAATATATCGTCGTCTAACATAGGCAGTGTCGGTAGAAAGGTACATATAAATATTTCCTATCTAAAATAGAGAGAGAATTTATATCCTATCTAAAATAGAGAGAGAATTTATATCCTATCTAAAATAGAGAGAGAATTTATATCCTATCTAAAATAGAGAGAATTTATATCCTATCTAAAATAGAGAGAATTTATATCCTATCTAAAATAGAGAGAGAATTTATATCCTATCTAAAATAGAGAGAGAATTTATATCCTATCTAAAATAGAGAGAGAATTTATAGATAAATATATTGGTCTATATCTGTAAAAAAATAAAAATAAATAAATAGAATTAAATAGAAATTAAACAAAATGGGGAAAGTGGTGATAGGGCCTGAGCATATAGATAGATAGATAGATAGATAGATATATAAATAGATAAATAGATAGATAGATATCTCTCTTTCTATATGTGTTTAAGGGGAGATTTCCACCTGGAGGGATTTTTTTCTGAACCTCTTTCTCCCTCATGTTTAGCCCCATTGCTTGTGAGATTTAAAGACGCTTGCCCCATTAGTTTGGCGATTTTAAGAACCCTCGCCCCATTTCTGTCAATTTTAAGACCATTCGTGCCATTTAGGTGTCGATTTTTTCCTGGCGAGCGATAGCGAGCCTGTAATTTAACGGGAACCGGCCGAATTCGGCCGGGACATTTTTCTACCGAAAAATGTACAAATTTGTCTTGAAAGGGGGTCAAGGGGGAGTAATTTTAAGCTTGATGGAGGTCTAGGGAATATACTAAAAACCTATTTATTTCATCAATTATGTATTTTTATTATTTTTTTAGTGTCCTCCCTAGACCTCCATCAAGCTTAAAAAAATACCCCCAAAGTCCCTCCTTCAAGATAAATTTGTACATTTTTCGATTTCTCTTCCATTACAGGCTGTCTGTTCTTCGCCAAGAATAAATTCACACCAAAATAACACGAAAAGTCTTAATATTGATAAAGAAATTGGGTGAAAAGTCTCAAAATCGCCAACCTAAAGGGTTGAACGTCATAAAATCTGAAAACTAATGGGGCTAAGCATGAGGAATAAGGGCGACCCAAAAACGACCCATCTCCCCTAAGAATAATGAACATAAGAGCTTTATTGTATGTGTGTAAGGAGTCAATCCAACTAGAATAATCCTATAGCCCTAACTAGGTTGCATAAAAACCCTATATAACCCTAACTAGGTTGCATAAAACAAATTATATAACCCTAAGTAGGTTGCATAAAAAATATATAACCCTAACTAGGTTGCATGAAAACCCCATATAACCCTAACTAGGTTGCATAAAAACCCTATATAACCCTAACTAGGTTGCAAACAAATATATATATACCTAACTAGGTTGCATAAAAACCCTATATAACCCTAACTAGGTTGCATAAAAACCCTATATAACCCTAACTAGGTTGCATAAAAACCCTATATAACCCTAACTAGGTTGCATAAAACAAATTATATACCCCTAAGTTGGTTGCATAAAAAACTATATAACCCTAACTAGGTTGCATGAAAACCCTATATAACCCTAACTAGGTTGCATAAAAACCCTATATAACCCTAACTAGGTTGCAAACAAATATATATAAACCTAACTAAGTTGCATAAAAACCCTATATAACCCTAACTAGGTTGCATAAAAACTCTATATACCCCTAAGTAGGTTGCATAAAAAACCCTATATAACCCTAACTAGGTTGCAAACAAATATATATAAACCTAACTAAGTTGCATAAAAACCCTATATAACCCTAACTAGGTTGCATAAAAACCCTATATAACCCTAACTAGGTTGCATAAAAACCCTATATAACCCTTCTCGTCAATATAGTGCATTACCAAAAGTGTCGAATTAAGCCACTTGTCCCTGTGTCATGAGGTTAAAGTCACACATTAATGACTAAGAAACGGACAAGGCTACCGTGGCTTACCTGTGAGAACCACCAAACCATTATTGCTCCTCCATCAAACACGGTAGTTATCACCCACCACCCAACCCTATTATCACCTTTAAATTCAGGTTATCTGTCAATATAAAAATACAAATATACATACTGTTTGTATATTTATTCTTAATATTGACAGATAACCTGAATTTAAAGGCGATAGTAGGGTTGGGTGGTGGCTGATAACTACCGTGTCTGATGGAGGCGCAATAATGGTTTGGTGGTTCTCACAGGTAAGCCACGGTAGCCTTGTCCGTTTCTTAGTCATTAATGCGTGACTTTAACCTCATGACACAGGGACAAGTGGCTTAATTCGACACTTTTGGTAATGCACTATATTGACGAACATTAGGGCACGGTGTGAACAAACCAGTGTCAAAATATCATACTGATCCACCTGTCTGTTCAGAAGTTATTCCCGAAAAACGATGCAACACGGCCTCTCAAACCCATTTTTTGTAGGTTGCAGAAATCCCCCCTGCCAAGTAAGGGGGATGCTGACCTCAGAACTGCCAACTGCGTCAGGTACCTTTAAGGGATGGGATGAGAGAGAGAGAGAGAGTGAGAGAGTGAGAGAGAGAGAGAGAGAGAGAGAGAGAGTGAGAGTGAGAGTGAGTGAGTGAGTGAGTGAGAGAATGTTATTTTTGGGGTCTTTTTATTTATATATTAAGCTTAAAAAAGTACCCCCTAGACCCTCCTTCAAGGTAAACTTTTAAAACAAATTATAGAAAGTTGTTCCGGCCAAAGGCCGGTTTCTCTTTAAATTTTCAGGCTTGCTATTGCTCGCCAGGAAAAAAATTGACACCTAAATGGCACGAAAGATCTTGATATTGATATTGAAATGGGACGAAAGGTTTTCAAATCGACAAACTCATGGGGCGAACATCTTAAGATCTAAAAAAAACAATGGGGCTAAACACGAGGCCTGAAAGACCGGCCCATCCCCATTAAAGCCCATTAAAGGGTTATTATTAGTCAGGTAGGATGAGGTGAGGTCTGGGTCTGTGAGAGAGAGAGAGAGAGAGAGAGAAGGGAGTGTTTGTGTACGGTATTCAGGTATATTGTGTGTTACTCAGTTACTTGTTCGTCAAGGGGAATCCACGCAATGCGAGCTAAGCTCATTAGTATCGCGCCTCCTTAACTGGGAATGTATTGCGTGAAATGCATGTTAAGTGTTTTATGTACTGTTGGAATGGCTGTGGATGTGTGTGTAGTCTGTATTTTAGCCAATTGGCGACATCGGAAACGAAGGCTTAGGGTGGATCTGTATGGTACCATTCTCACTATAGACGGTACCGTCTCGCCCGAAGGCTTAGGTAGCCATCAGCTTAGGTGAACCATATGATACCCATCTCGCCTTGTACCATTTTTTCCAACCCCAGATGGGACGTCACAACGCCGTCCACTTATTCCAGGTACCTATTTACAGCTAGGTGAACTGAGGCTAACACATGAAAGGAGACAAGCCCAATTTGTCTCCGCCCGGCCGGGGATTGAACCCCCGACCCCTCGTGTGTGAGACGAGAGCTCTACCTACTAGGCTACGGGCTGCGTGTGTGTGTGTGTGCGTGTGGGCAAAGGATGTTTTGACGGCCGAGTGTTTATCAAATGAGAGGGTGGCGAGGTACGGTAATGGCTCTCTCTCTCTCTCTCTGTATAAGAGAGAGAGAGAGAGAGAGATAGATAATGGAATGCATGTATGTATGTATGTATAAGAGAGAGAGTGTGTGTGTGTGTGTTATTGAAAGGATGTATTCGAAGACGATTTTGTTATTACTCGGGAAGAGAGAGAGAGAGAGAGAGAGAGAGAGAGAGAGAGAGAGAGATAATGTTATTGAAAGGATAAGGAAAAGTTGTGTTCTCTCTCTCGATGTGTGTATGTGTGTGTGTGTGTGAGATAGATAGACACACACATACACCCAAAACACACACACACACACACACAACCCCTCACCCTCACCCCTCACACAACAATCAATGAACAATGACGTCACTAGTGTGTTCGTACGCGTTACTCTGGCCTCGTCTTCGGCTTAATATATTTACTCCAAGCTGTATTTCTCGTGTTCGTATTAACCCCTTCAGTACCGGCGACGGCCTTTTAACTATTCTGGCTACTGTTAGACGATTATATTCAGTTTCCAAAGGACCTCGAGCCCTTCGAACTATCTCACTTAAGGGGAGGTTTTTAGTGTGTTTCCTAGACCTCCATCAAGCTTGAAATTACACCCCCTTGAGTCCCTTTCAAGATAAATTTGTACATTTTTCGGTAGAAAAATGTCCCGGCCGAAGGCCGGTTCCTCTTAAATTACAGGCTCGCTATCGCTCGCCAGGAAAAAATCGACACCTAAATGGCACGAAAGGTCTTAAAAGTTACATAAATGGGGCGAAAGTTCTTAAAATCGCCAAACTAATGTGGCGAACGTCTTAAAATCTCAAAAGCAATGGGGCTAACTAAACATGAGGGAGAAAGGGGTCAATAAAAAAAAATCCCTCCAGTGGCAATCTTCCCTTAACCCTTTTTGACTACCACAGATCCTTCCTAAGCTCTGCACACAGGCGTCCTAAGCATAGATGGAGAAGAATGGAAAAATACCTCGTCGCAGGTACAGAAAGGGTTAAGGGGAGGTGATTTCCACTTGAGGGACTTTTTTCTGGACTCCTCCTTTCTCCCTCATGTTTAGCCCCATTGTTTTCCTAATGTTAAGACGTTCGCCCCGTTATTTTGACGATTTTAAGAACTTTCAACCCATTTCTGTCAATTTTAAGACCTTTCGTGCCATTTAGGTATCGATTTTATCCTGGCGAGCGATAGCGAGCCTGTAATTTAAGAGGAACCGGCCTTCGGCCGGGAAACTTTTCTACCGAAAAATGCACTAATTTATCTTGAAAGGGACTCAAGGGGGTGTAATTTTAAGCTTGATGGAGGTCTAGGGAACAAACTAAATACCTCCCATTAATTGTTACGCCTTCCGCCTGCCAAAGAATCCTCTAATTATAAGCTTTCAAAAATGGTCTATCACACTCTCAAGAATATTGTGTTTTTAAGGGGAGATTTCCACTTGAGAGACTTTTTTCTGGACCCCTTTCTCCCTCATGTTTAGCCCCATTTGCTTTTGAAATTTTAAGACGTTCGCCCCATTAGTTGGATTATTTTATGAACTTTCGCCCCATTTGTCAATTTTAAGACCTTTCGTTCCATTTAGCTGTCGATGTTTTCCTGGCGAGCGATAGCGAGCCTGTAATTTAAGAGGAATCGGCCTTCGGCCTGGACATTTTTCTACCGAAAAATGTACACATTTATCTTGAAAGGGGGTCAAGGGGGTGTAATTTTAAGATTGATGAAAGTCTAGGGAACAAACTAAAAACCTCCCCTTAACCCTCTCCGACATATGACACGATTTTGAGCCTATTGGGGATACTTTAAAGCCTTTGTTACCATCAGGGGTATTTATAAACCTTTAGTTTAGTTACTTCAACCTCTGCAGTTGTCTTTGAGTTAGCTGTGTTGAGCCTATTGGGGATACTTTAAAGCCTTTGTTACCATCAGGGTTATTTACAAACCTTTAGTTTAGTTACTTCAACCTCTGCAGTTGTGTTTGAGTTAGCTGTGTTGAGCCTATTGGGGATACTTTAAAGCCTTTGTTACCATCAGGGGTATTTATAAACCTTTAGTTTAGTTACTTCAACCTCTGCAGTTGTCTTTGAGTTAGCTGTGTTGAGCCTATTGGGGATACTTTAAAGCCTTTGTTACCATCAGGGGTATTTATAAACCTTTAGTTTAGTTACTTCAACCTCTGCAGTTGTCTTTGAGTTAGCTGTGTTGAGCCTATTGGGGATACTTTAAAGCCTTTGTTACCATCAGGGGTATTTATAAACCTTTAGTTTAGTTACTTCAACCTCTGCAGTTGTCTTTGAGTTAGCTGTGTTGAGCCTATTGGGGATACTTTAAAGCCTTTGTTACCATCAGGGGTATTTATAAACCTTTAGTTTAGTTACTTCAACCTCTGCAGTTGTCTTTGAGTTAGCTGTGTTGAGCCTATTGAGGATACTTTAAAGCCTTTGTTACCATCAGGGGTATTTAAAAACCTTTAGTTTAGTTACTTCAACCTCTGCAGTTGTCTTTGAGTTAGCTGTGTACAGCCTATTGGGGATACTTTAAAGCCTTTGTTACCATCAGAGGTATTTAGAAACCTTTAGTTTAGTTACTTCAACCTCTGCAGTTGTCTTTGAGTTAGCTGTGGGCAGAAAACTAATTTTGGAGAGGTAATTATAAGAGTGAGAGAACTCTATTTCTTATTGCTAATCTGGCAACCTCTGCGTCATATGAGTCTGAAGGGGTTAATTAGGTACAGTTGGCCACATACGTTCTGCTCCTCGTCGTGATCGTATGTGTGAAAGTCAAATTAGTATGAATGAATAATCTTTTAACTCAACACCAAACACCTCCCGATGAAATTAATGAAAGCATGTGATCCTCCCGGGATTCGAACCTGGGACCCACATACGAATCTTAACACTCTTAACCATTACACCATCAACACAGTTTAAGGTTAAGGGGAGGCAGACCGTTTTTCTGGACCCCCTTCTCCCTAATGTTTAGCCCCACTAGTTTTGATATTATAAGACGTTCGGCCCATTAGTTTGGCGATTTTAACACCTTCCGTCCCATTTCGTTGTCAATGTTAAGACCTTTTCGTGCCATTTAGGTGTCGATTATTTCCTGGCGAGCGAGAGCGAGCCTGTAATTTTAAGAGGAACCGGCCTTCGGCCGGGACATTTTTTCTACCGAAAAATGTACAAATTTATCTTGAAGGGGGGTCTAGGGGGTGTTTTTCTAAGCTTGATGGAGGTCTAGGGAGGAAACTAAACAAAATATATGAATAAATGAATTAATAGACCAAACAAACGGTCAGTCTCCCCTTAAGGGGAGGTATTTAGTTTGTTCCCTAGACCTCCATCAAGCTTAAAATTACACCCCCTTGAGTCCCTTTCAAGATAAATTTGTACATTTTTCGGTAGAAAAATGTCCCGGCCGAAGGCCGGTTCCTTTTAAATTACAGGCTCGCTATCGCTCGCCAGGATAAAATTGACACCTGAATGGCACGAAAGGTCTTAATATGGGGTGAAAGTTCTTAAAATCGCTAAACTAATGGGGCAAACGTTTTATAATATCAAACGCAATGGGGCTAAACATGAGGGAGAAAGGGGTCAAGAAAAAAATCCCCCGAGTGGAGATCTCCCCTTCAGTACATGACTACGATTGAATATCCATCTAATCATGTACTCGGAGGTACTTGTTGTAGGCGGCTGGGTTTTTTGTCTCCTTCGTTCACATACAAACAAAACAAAAGTAGCGTGTTGACCATTACACAACACAAGGCTGGCTCTCTCTCTCTCTCTCTCTCTCTCTCTCTCTCTCTCTCTCTCTCTCTCTCTCTCTCTCTCTCTCTCTCTCTCTCTCTCTTCTCTCTCTCTCTCTCTCTCTCTCTCTCTCTCTCTCTCTCTCTCTCTCTCTCTCTCTCTCTCTCTCTCTCTCTCTCTCTCTCTCTCTCTCTCTCTCTCTCTCTCTCTCTCATAACTTAATATTTCTGAATAACCCCAAAGTTTAGTATAAAAAGCCAAGATGCAAGCTGGAAGTTGGAGGCAAACTTACAGCGAACAGTTGAGATAGATAGATAGATAGATAGGTTGGTATAGGTAAGTGAGGGGGGGGTAGATAGATAGATAGATATAGGTAGATAGACAGATAGATTGATAAACAGATAGTTAGATATAGGTAGATAGATAGGTAGGTAGGTAGGTGAGATAGATAGATAGATATAGGTAAGTAGGTGGACAGACGGACGGACAGATGGATGGATAGACAGATTGATAGATAGGGAGTGAGGAGTGAGAGTTATTGAGTTAGATAGGTACAGTAGATGAGAGAGAGAGAGAGTGTGAGAGAGTATCACAAATGCACATGATAAATATATACCTTGTACTCGCTATAGTAAAATGAAATGCACGTGGAAAGGATGGATGAACAAAGTTGGGTGAAAATATTCAAGTCCGTGAACGTGGAGGGAGCTGCACCAAGGAGTAGACCAAGAAAGACGTGGGATCAGACCAGACGATCTGATCTTGAAATAAAAATAACTGTCAAGTTAGGCTCGTAGAGCAATTGGTGAGGTGGAGGGTGGAGTCTGGGACCTGCCAATGTGCTGTTTGGTAGATGCCAGTGTTGTGGTTGTTCCTAAGGCTGTCTGACCAAACAGCCCCAAGGTCCCGAGCAAAGCCAAGGCATTAACTGAGCACTCCGACAGAACCCTCCCTGTTTTACCTCTAAAAATACCCAGGTGACTGAAGCCGCTCCCAGGCGAGGAGCTGAGGAGAGTGCGCTAACGGCCGGGACACTAAAGCCCCACCCAAGGCCCTGTGCCGCTTAACAATTATGAAGGGAAAGTTGAGGGGCAAAGGAAAAATGTGACACTTTGGCTCCCACTCTGCTAACCTCTAGGTTGGCAGTAGAGAGGTCAATCCACGGAAGATACGCCACCACTTGAGATCTATAAAATGCATAAGTGAAAGAAACAGTCAGAGTAAGCTATGGGTATGGCAGAGAATGCTCAACCCTCACTCTGATAGACCAGCCCATCACCAAGACGCCAGTGTGTTGGTGGACGGTGTGGTCTAGCAATCTGTGGTAACTGTTCACTGAAGTACCTGATACATCAGGGCACCCACCCTAGCCCAGCTATTGAGCAGGGAGTGCATCCTGCTAAAAAAATGCATCAAGTGAGGCAGCTCTGAACAGGGCTGCCTGGAGTGCCGCCATTAGGACATGTGACCTGAACCACACTTTGTGTGCAGCACTTGGGCTTTGAATTACAATATGTAAATGCTGGAGGCCCCTAGTGATCATTGGTCTCTGGGTCTTCTGGGCAACCTAGATGTGTGTGAATATATATATATTTTTTTTTTATGTTGTGTTGTGTTATCCGTGTTCGGGCTCTGTCTCAATTTTTTTTTTTTTTATGTCGTGTTGTGTTGTCCCTGTTCGGGCTCTGTCTCGAGTCAGCCACCCCCTGCTATGGGGTATGTGCCTGTGTATATACTGTACATACAAGTTTCCCTCACTATCCGATGCCCCGAGTTACAATATCATTATAGGTTTTAAGGTGTTTGGATTAGGGTTTTGGCTGGTCCCAGAACGCATCACCATTTACCTCATTAATTTTTCCTTTGCCCCTCAACATTCTCTTCATAATTGCTGAGGGGCACAGGGCCTTGGGTGGGGCTTTGGCTTTCCGGGTGTTTCCTCACCCTCCTCAGCTCCCCGCCATGGAGTGGCTTCGGTCACCCAGGTTTATTGTGGTCGGCAGGGAGGGTTGTGTGGGGGGCGCTCGGTTATGGCCTTGGCCTTGCTCGGGGCCTTGGGGCTGTTCGGCCAGGCAGCTTGGGGAACAGCAACAACAACAACAACCTCATTTATTTTAGGGTTTGCTCTATGGTTATTCTATTTGAGATTGGGTTTTCAGGAACGTAACCCAATCGTAAATCGAGAGAGACGTGTACACACAGTATATACATACAGCACAGTACAGTATCTATCTATCTATCTATCTATCTATCTATCTATCTATCTATCTATCTATCTATCTATATATATATATATATATATATTGCCAGACGCCTTACTCCCTTTAATGGGGGTGGCCATACACAAAATGCCCCCAAGCGAACCTATCCCCTGTGAGAGGAACAACCCGAGCCAGTTTACTGAAGGACTTACAGGATTAACCACTCAATTTAGGGTCCGTCTGACTCCGAGGCATTTTATGTATTTCTTAGCACTGTTTTTCTACAGTGGTGTGCGGCTAATCCATCCACTAACCTGCTTCACCCTAAGATAGCAGTACTGATTTGTATAAGGTTTACTCCCCTAGACAGGTTGCCGACCAAGGCTGACGAGTCCCATCCACAGTATGTATAAAACTAATAATAAACTATATTTTCAGAATCGTGGGTGGACTTATCGCAGCAACCTGGGAGTCCAGACCGCGTGGCTCCCCTGCCCTTCGGTAACGGAGAGGAGTACCTGCGACTACTGAGGGAGGCGCAGAGGGAGAGTAACCAATCCTCGGCCCGCGTCTCCTTGGCTTCCTCACGACGAGACACGCCTAGAGACTCACCACATGATTCGTTAGTATAATATAATGTTCATCTGAAACACTCTGGCCTGGGTTCGAACTCTGGCTGGGTCATGTCACAAAAATATTAATATTAGTTATTATGTTCTATCCAACAACCAACTCTAATCCTAAAATTGATTAATGAAATATTACAAACACATGTGGCAGTCCGTGTATTCGAACCCAGGACGCTCACACCGAAAATCAACACCTTATGCATTGTCCCACGAAGACAGTTATATTAGGGCTTTACTTGTTTATTCAGTGAGGCCTTCAATGTGCCCCAGGTTACAAGTATCCTTCTCTAGTACTGTACTTAGTTGCTAGTGTTTGTGTGTGAGGTGCATGTGTGTATGGTATTAAGCTACGTGACCACGAGTCGGAGTGGGTGGTGGTGGATGGGATATGATTCCAAATAAAGGTAGTAGGGGCAAGGAACATCCATATTTTCAAGATTTTTTTTATGAAAGTAGACTGAGACGGGACAACACGAGCTTAGCTCAACTCCTGTAAACTACAATTAGGTAAATACAATTAGGTAAAATACTACTTTTACCTCCTAAGTGGTCTAGTGGTTAAGGTGCTGGAGTGCTGTACTACTGGCCTGGGTTCGAACCCTGACTGGTTCATGTCACAAAAATATTAATATCACATAGTTTTATATATTTCCTCCAAAATGTCTAGTTTTCATCGCAGACAACATCCAGGCAGTCCCAGGTAGTTGCACCTCCCCGGGATACAAGTCTACCTTGATTTATCATTGGGTTACGTTCCTGGTTTTTTTTTTTTTTTTTTTTTTGAAGTTGGTTGGTGGAAAAAGCATAATAATTCATGCTGGTTCAGGAGCAATTTATAGCGAGGCCTTCCCAAGGGTTAAGTGCCCCATTAATTACTCCTTCCATCCGTCTATACATTAGGCTACCATAGCGCAGTTGGAATATATGTACATGCTCAGATAAATATACAGGATTCGAAACTGCATAATAAATCGTAGGCTTGTGCATATTTCTTTAACTGTCTTGATAGCGTAATGCATAAGTGCGCGGAATTTCGATGTGAGTATCCTAGGTTCGAGTCCTTGGATTGCCACATGTATTTGTTGATTTCATTAATTGAGTTTAGATGTGAAGTTGGTTGGTGGAAAAAGCATAATAATTAAATAGAAAAATCAAATAGCGAACCCTGAAATGAATGGGGTAAATGGGGCTTCATTCTGGGACCAGCCAAAACACCAACACCAACACCTAAAAACCTAAACAGTACAGTACTGTAATAGTATCATAAATTGGGGCATTGGGTAGTGAGGGAGACCAGTGTAGTGAGATCTGTTTAGCCTATGAGAGGTCAGCGGGGGAGGAGGTCAGTTTCCTCCATCCACAACTTTCCCACCAGTACCACCGTTGTAGGTGGATCTGTTCTGTGTGTTGTTGTTGTTGTTGTTGTTGTTGTTGTTGTTGTTGTTGTTGTTGTCCCCCAAGCTGCCTGGCCGAACAGCCCCAAGGCCCCGAGCAATTCCAAGGCCATAACCGAGCGCCCCCACAGAACCCTCCCTGCCGACCACAATAAAGCCTGGGTGACCGAAGCCACTCCATGGCGGGGAGCTGAGGAGGGTGCGGAAACGCCCGGGAAACCAAAGCCCCACCCAGGGCCCTGTGCCCCTCAGCAATTATGAAGAGAAAGTTGAGGGGCAAAGGAAAAATGTGACGCTTTGGCTTCCAATCTTGGTAGATTGGGAGGTCAATCCATGGAAGAGATCTAGAAAATATATAAGTAAAAGGAACAGTCAGAGTAAGCTATGGGTATGGCAGAGATCGCTCAGTTCTCACTCTGATAGACCAGCCCATCACCATAAGGGAACAGTCAGAGTAAGCTATGGGTATGGCAGAGATCGCTCAGTTCTCACTCTGATAGACCAGCCCATCACCATAAAGGAACAGTCAGAGTAAGCTATGGGTATGGCAGAGATCGCTCAGTTCTCACTCTGATAGACCAGCCCATCACCATAAAGGAACAGTCAGAGTAAGCTATGGGTATGGCAGAGATCGCTCAGTTCTCACTCTGATAGACCAGCCCATCACCATAAAGGAACAGTCAGAGTAAGCTATGGGTATGGCAGAGAACGCTCAGTTCTCACTCTGATAGACACTCCACATTGTAGTTGCTGTAGAGTCGCACTAATAAGTCATGTCCCAGCTGTCATTATGTTTGGCTTGCTCTGTGCTGTATTAATGTCTGTCAGATGTTGAATAGGGTGGGTAAGTGTAGGAACATGTTTGTACATTTCACTGGATATGAAGAAATGAAGCTTAGATATTGCTGATACCAATTATTGATCAAAACATACTTGGTGCCGAGACATCACTTATTAGCGCGACTGTACAGTGGTAGCTAATGAGTATTTATTTTTTTCCTCCGCAGTCCGAAGTCTCCCCCCAACAGTCCGAACACAGAGATGACCACGGACCCTGAGGAAACTGCCATGAAAGGTGTCTACATTAACTACTACAATAAGGTTAGCATTTATTTAACTGTCTTGATGGTGCAGTGGTTAGAGTGTTTAAGATCTGTATGTGAACTTGGGGGGAGCTGCGCGTAGGGGTGGACCTAGAATGACGTGGGCTCGGGTACTCCGGTCCGATCTCAAAATAAAGAACTTGACAACACAGGCGGCCCTTACCTTATGATACCTTATGATGTGTTCGCCACTCTTCTAGCGGCACCAAGGAGCGCGACGCCCCTCGTTTTGGGTGGTGATTTGGTGCAGTAGACTGTTTGAAGCGACAGCTTGCTCCCTTGCGAGGATGGGCTCGTCTGGCACCTTTTGCAGTTCGACATCCAGGGCTCTCTTGAAGCTGTCTAACGAGACGTCCCTCATGTCTCTTATTGCCGTGGGAGTTTGTTGAAGAGACGTGGGCCTCTGTGTGATAACCAGCCCTCTCGCAGAGAGCCCATAGCACCCCTGTTATTCATCCGGGGGATTTCGCATTCCCAGCCTCTCCTATCACTGAATTTCATGACTATCGGAGTATGTAGGTTTGGTACTAAACCCTCTGCGATTTTCCACGTGTATATTATTAGGTAACGTTCTTCCCTTGACAGGACCGCCTGGAAAGCTGCCATTTAGGCCGTGAGACTCTAACCACAGCTTCTGTGGACAAACGGTCTTTAAACTTGTATGTATGTATGTATGTAATATATGTATGTATGTATGTATGTATGTATGTATGTAACCCAGGTTCGAATCCCGGGAGGATCACATGCTTTCATTAATTTCATTGGGAGGTGTTTGGTGTTGGGAGTGAAATGATTAATTAGATTATTAACACACACTGGCTGGCCCCACCTGCAACCCTAGACCTATACAACGGTTTATTTTCAGCTGACGGTAAATTGGCTACTTGCGAGCTTCGTTCTATAAGGAAGTTGGAGTTGTAGACGTTGATTTTTAGTAGAATTACCAGCTAAAATACGGTTGTAGCGCATTTATCAATACATAAAACCCAATTTGACATACTTTTTAGCCATCAGAAACTTACATTATGATTGTATTTCTATTGACTATCGATGTCTGCAGCTCCAACTTCCTTATAGAACAAAACTCGCAAGTGGTCAATTGCCCTCTCCCCATATTCATTACTTGGCTATTTCCACGTTTGTTATAGGTATGTACAGTTGGGTCTCACATAGAACGAGAAATTGGTCGATAAACGAGGCCGTTCTATGCGATTTAGTTTTATGTGATCGCGGAATTTTGGTGGCCCAATATGGTCAATGTTCACTGTAAGCGTAAATTTCCGTCGGGAGCGTACGATATTTCGTACGTTTTGTACGATATTTCGGCGCTCTATATGAGAACTCGGATTTGCCCTACTTTGATGGCGAAATCGTTCTATATGATCACATTCCTTCCTAACGAAAATTTTGGAACAATATTTTAGGTCGGGCGTTCTATAAGCGACTCGTTCTATGCGTGACCCTACTGTATGCTGTTAAATGTTAGAACTTGGTATATGGTGCAGTGTAGTGTTTAAAGGCCAGGAAAATAATAGGCTTGGGATAAATCAGCCTCCAGCTCTATTCCGTGTTTTTTAACTGACTTTTAAGGGATCATGAGGCTAAACTCAAACGTGTAGGGATGGCTTACAATGGCGGGAGGCGGACGCAAGTTTTTGAGGCTCCGGCATATGTTCATGGGAATTGATAAGTAATTGATAAGCATTGAGGCAGTTGGACAAAATTCAAAATAAAGCTATTAGATTAATCAATAACCCTGCAATCACACAGGACCTTCCTACATTAGCCATACGAAGAAACGTTGCATCCCTTGCATTATTCTACAGATATTTTCACAGCAATTGTTCCGAGGAACTTGCTTCAATTGTGCCGCCTCTCCACATCTTTCCCCGTAGAACTAGGGCAGCTGAGAGCGCCCATGAATTTACACTTTCTCCTCCACAATGCAGAACTTCTGCATATCAGAATTCATTTATCCCCAGAGCTACTACTCTTTGGAATTCACTTCCCTCGAATTGCTTTCCACAAACTTACAATCAACAAATGTTTAAATCCAGTTGTTACAAACATTTTATGAATGGAGGATGCCTTTAGGCACATGGACCTTTTTGTTTTATCTGTGTTTTTCCTTCCTCCGTTCATTGTCTCTTAAAAAAAAAAAAAAAAAAAAAAAAAAAATCACGGAATATCGAGTGCATACGGGGCTAGCAAGGAGAGGAAGGATTCGTGAAGTGTTTGGAGGATATATTGGTGTGGTGGAGGGGTGATATATAGTGTAATAAGAGTAGAGTGACGGGACAGCGGTAGTGTTGTGAGTTGTTGAGATTGTTGTTGTTGTTCCCCATGCTGCCTGGCCGAACAGCCCCAAGGCCCCGAGCAAGGCCAAGGCCATAACCGAGCGCCCCCACAGAACCCTACCCACCGATCACAATAAAGTCTGGGTGACCGAAGCCACTCCATGGCGGGGAGCTGAGGAGGGTGCGGAAACGCCCGGGAAACAAAAGCCCCACCCAGGGCCCTGTGCCCCTCAGCAATTATGAAGAGAAAGTTGAGGGGCAAGGGAAAAATGTGACGCTTTGGCTTCCAATCTTGGTAGATTGGGAGGTCAATCCACGGAAGAGACGCCGTCACTTGAGATCTAGAAAATATATAAGTATAAGGAACAGTCAGAGTAAGCTATGGGTATGGCAGAGATTGCCCAGTTCTCACTCTGATAGACCAGCCCATCACCACATGACTAGAACCCAATCCTCTCAGCATCAGCTAGGAAAGGCCCTAGAAAGCCACCTTTGGCGGGGGGATAGCTCCCCTATTTCAACCCTTTTCGGGGTTGGGCACCCGCCGTGTTGAGATTGTAAACAAACATGGCGGAGGGAATTTCGGGATTGACGGAGGCGGAAGAAAGGCTACAACGTTTTCGTGGGTTTAAGAGCACAGATAATAAGTTAGAAGAGGTTAGTATTGTTGTGAAGGATTTGGAAAAGTGGAAGAGTGATACGGAGAAATGGAAGGGGGATATTGGTGAGAAAGTTAAGGCACTGTGTGTAATGTGTGGTGGGACAGGTGGGGAAGGGAATAGGCCTAGCGAAGGAAGTGAATGCAGGCCTATTTCGGCAGTTAATGAGAGCCTAGAGATGGTATTGAAAAGGGTAGATGGTATTGAACTGGGAGCAGAGAATATGGCATTGAAGGATCAGCTGAAGGAATCCGAAGGACGATTCAAGGAAGTGAAGGAGTCAACTGCATGGACGGTGGTAGGTAAACAAAAATTCAAGGATTTGGAGGATATTAAGAAAGAGCAAAAGGAAGAAATGAATATGACCAAAAAAAGTGTTGAGAGTGCAGTTGTAGGGGTCATGAAGAACAAGGAGAGTGTCGTGAGGGAGGCCATGGACAGGGATAGGGGTGTAATCTTGTATGGAGATATAGAGACTCATAGGAATGATAATGGAGTGAGAAAAGTGAGGGATATGGAGAAAGTGAAGGAGGTCATGAAAGGTGTGGATGTGGACGAATATGGATGGGAAGGGCAGGTGGAGGAGGTCAGTAGGATAGGTAGATATAAAAGGGGAGAGATGAGACCTACAAGGGTACAGTTTAAAACCAGGGCAGTGGCAGAGACGGTGACAAATTTTAGTTGGAGGCTAAATACAAATGAAAAACTGAAACACATAAGACTAAAGAAGGATTTGAGCTTAGAACAAAGAAAAAAAATAAAGGAATTACAAGAAAAGGCTGATGAAAATATTGGAAAGTTGGGTGAGGAGGATAAGAGAAATTTTTACTGGAGAGTGAGGGACGGAAAATTTAAGAAGTGGTTTATAAGAGTAGAAGGGAGGGGGAGATCAGGGAGGGGAGAGAATGTGATGGGAGTTGTGACGGAGGAGGAGAACGGGGTGGAGGTGTCACAGGGAGAGACGGGAGACAAAGTGGCAGACCCAGTAGTGCTAAGGGGGGAGTAGGGTACGGACAGGAGGAGCGGGATGGTGTAATTGCTGAAGGAATGGTAGATGGATTAAGGATTATGTTTAGTAATGTGGATGTGTTTACCCAGGACAAGAAAAGAGAACTGATATGGAGGTTGCAGGATGAAGAGGAAAAACCTGATGTCATAGCCCTACAGGAAGTAAGACCAAAAAATGCTAGAATTGAAAGGGAACTGGTGGAGTATAGTTTGGAGGGTTTTGAGTTATATGAGAGGAATGCTATTAGAGCAGAGGTTGGAAGAGGACTGTTTATTTATGTAAGAAAAGAGCTCAAGGTTAATGAGGTGGATATGAGACAGCAGTATTGTGAGTATTTGTGTATTGAAGTAAAATATGCAAGAGGATCAATTCTAATTGCCTCTATATATAGAAGCCCAAATAATAGCAGGGGAGAGGATGATAACCTACTGAAAGCAATGGAGGAGATAGATAATAGAGAGAACAAATATAAGATTTTGATTGGAGATTTCAATTTGCCAAGGATCAACTGGGCAAATTGTACTACTCCAGCGGGACAGGGTAGCCTGGAAAATAAGTTTATAGAGAAAGTGAGAGCTTGTTTTTTAATGCAACATATTGTAGAGATGACAAGATATAGAGATGGGACGCAGGGGAGTGTACTTGATTTGATTTTTAGCAATGAGGAGGATATAGTGGAACATGTCAATGTGGATAGCCCTATAGGTCGTAGTGACCATGCCTGTATAAGTTTTAGTTGCAATATTAAATCAGAGAGGGATAATAGAAGCAATAGAAAAATATACATGTATGATAGAGCAGATTATGAGCTGCTGAGACGGTGTTTGGACATTGACTGGGGGGAATACTTGAACGGTGAAGACGCTGAAGGAATGTGGAGGAAAATTAGAGTCAAACTGGAGAATGCTGTATCCAAAAGTGTACCAGTAAGGGAATATAAGGATAAAACAAAATTGATGAAGAGAACGAACCCAGAATTGCCAATGAAAAGAAAGCTTTGGATATTGATTAGAAGAAAGAAACGATTGTGGGATAGACTAAAAGTGTTAAAAAAGAACAGGGGGTCTAGTATAGAAGCTAAAGTAGTGGATGTGGAACATAGACAGATAAACAATAAAATAAGGTGGGAGACAAGGAGGGGGGTGAAGGAGAGGGAGAGAGAGATAGCTAGAAATGTGAAGGATAATCCAAAAATATTCTGGAAGTACATTCAGGAAAAGTTAACAAGAAGAGTAGGGATCCCGGAGCTGGTAGGGGATGATGGGAGTAGAGCGGAGACTGATAAGGAGAAAGCAGAGGTGCTGGGGAAATACTTTGGGGGGGTACTAACAGTAGAGTCGGATGATGCAGTGCCTACTATTCCCATCAAACAGGCACCGGCACTAGAACTAATAGAGTTTTCCCATGCTAGAATAAGAAGGGCTATAGAAAAAATGAACAGAAGTAAGTCACCGGGACCGGATGGGATACACCCAAGAATCATAAAGGAAGGAGGGGAGATGTTAGTAGAGCCATTAAAAAATTTATTTGAAAGCATCCTGGATTCGAATCCACGGACTGCCACATGTGTTTGTAAATTTCATTAATCGATTTTAGGAGTATAGTTGGTTGTTGGAAGGAACATAATAATTGATATTGGTTCAGGGGTAATTTATCGAGAGGACTTCCCTAGTGGTTAAGGCCCCATTAATTGCTCTTTCCATTCACATATGCATAGCCTACGTGAGTTGCAGTTGGGATGTGTGTACATGCTTAGATTGATATGCAGGATTCGAAGTTGCATAATAAATTGTAGGCAGTGTCCACCATTCTTTAACTGTCTACGTGGTGCGATGCATAAGGTGTTGATTTTCGGTGTGAGCATCCTGGATTCGAATCCACGGACTGCCACATGTGTTTGTAAATTTCATTAATCGATTTTAGGAGTATAGTTGGTTGTTGGAAGGAACATAATAATACAGGACAAACCCGATGGACTGGAGAGAGGCGAACAACCGAACATAACAGCTATTTTTAAGAAGGGAAAGAGAAATGACCCAGGAAATTATAGACCAGTCAGTTTGACAAGTGTTGTGTGTAAACTAATGGAAACGGTAATTAGAGAAGGAATAATGGAGCATATGAAGTCAAACCAACTTTTCAGTGGGAGACAGTTCGGATTCTTGCCGGGGAGGTCGACGGTACTACAGCTAATTAAGGTGGTAGATGATTGGATGCAAATTCTGGAGGATGGTGATGTTATAGACGTGGTATATTGCGATTTTATGAAGGCCTTCGATAAGGTCCCACATAAAAGGTTAATAGAGAAAGTTAGAAGCTATAATATAGGGGAGAAATGTGTGAAATGGATAGAAGCCTTCCTGAAAGATCGGAGACAGAGGGTACTGGTGAATGGAATAGGCTCGGGGTGGAGGGAAATTATAAGTGGGGTACCACAGGGATCTGTGTTGGGACCACTACTGTTCGTTATATTTATCAACGACTTACCTGAAGTTATAACTAATGGAAGTGAGGTATACCTGTATGCGGATGACACTAAGCTGTATAGAAGAGTGAGGAGTAAGGAAGATGTGGGTTTGCTTCAAGGAGATGTGGAGGGCATGAAGGGATGGTCTGAGCATTGGTTAATGCCTTTTCATCCAAAAAAATGCAAGTACATGCGGATTGGGACAAGCAAGATAGACAAGGTAGGATACAGTATGTATGAAGCGATGGAGGAAGTTAATGCAGAAAAGGATATAGGAGTAGTGATAGACAATAAGTTAAATTTCTCAGAACATTTAGCGGAAAAGATAAACAAAGCCAATAGAATTGTAGGGCTGATAAGGAGGACATTTGTGTCACTTGACGAAGAAATCTTCAGGAATCTCTATACAGCGCTGGTTAGGCCGCACCTGGAATATGCGAACCAGGTGTGGGCTCCATATATGGTAAAGGATATAGAAGCAGTGGAGAAAGTGCAGAGGAGAGCTAGCAAGCTGGTACCAACGTTGAAGAACGCGGGCTATGAGCAGAGGTTGAGGACACTGGGGCTTCCGACACTGGCATATAGGAGAAAGAGAGGGGATATGATAAGAGACTTTTAAGATAGTGTCAGGAAAGTACGATGAGGATGTGTGTGAAGGTATCTTCTTGATGCGGGAGGGAACAAGAACGAGAGGACACTCAAAGAAAATTTACAAAGAAAGAAATAGGCTTGAGAAGGTAAAGAACTCATTTTGTGATAGAGTGGTAAATGAGTGGAACGCACTGCCCCAGTATGTAGTCGATTCCGAATCAATAAGGGAGTTTGAAAGTAATCTTGATAAAGAATGGGGAAGACAAGATTTGAAGTTTGATTATAAAGCAAAAATACAGAATAGTAAAAATGTTGCGTCTGCTACCGCCGCCGCCGCCAACACCGTGAACGACCGCAGCAGTGCAAGTACTGGTACCGAGCTGGATACACAGGCCTAGTTTGACTTTTTCCAGAGGATTTACTGTAAGAAACTGTAAGTGTAAATATATACCAAATTATTATAGAAAAATATCAATATATATATACTAATAAATATACAGTATAGTTTTTTTCATAATTTATAACACGCAGAAGAATAAAAGTTCCATGTTATTCCATTAGGTATCCAGAAATCAATTGCTGTGAGATTCAATTTACCGTCAACTGAAATGATACCGACTATAGAGGTTCGTAGGCCAGTGCTCTACCAACCCTGCTCGGCCAATCAACAAAAATTAAACTAGAATGCAGAAGTTAACCCTTTCACGCACAGGACGCGATTTGCACCCTTTCTGGGATACTTAAAAGCGTCTGTGAGTGTGACCATCAGAGGTGTTTATAAACCTTTAGTTTAGTTACTTCAACCTCTGCAGTTGTCTTTGAGTTAGCTGTGTTGAGCCTATTGGGGATACTTTAAAGCCTTTGTTACCATCAGGGGTATTTATAAACCTTTAGTTTAGTTACTTCAACCTCTGCAGTTGTCTTTGAGTTAGCTGTGTTGAGCCTATTGGGGATACTTTAAAGCCTTTGTTACCATCAGGGGTATTTATAAACCTTTAGTTTAGTTACTTCAACCTCTGCAGTTGTCTTTGAGTTAGCTGTGGGCAGAAAACTAATTTTGTAGAGGTAATTATGAGATTGAGAGAACTATATTTCTGAATGCTAAACGGCAGCCCCCGAGTCCACAGGATAGTGAGAGGGTTAAGTGTGTTATCTATATCTACTGTATCTATCTATCCTACTATCCCTCCATGTAACTCTGCATGCACTTCTCAATTAACTCATTTCCACCCCTCTCACTCTTGGTCTGAGTCTCTCCACCAACGTCCATGCTTCGGTTCCGTAAGTCAGTGTCGGGATTACCACACTGTCATGCATGGACTTCTTCACTTCCATACTGACCACCCTATATCTTGTTACTGCTTTCAGTGTTCCTACACCCCTCTTCCCCTGTTGCACCCTCTCCCGCACTTCTTCATCCATAGTCCCATCTTTACTCAACACACTGCCCAGATACTTAAATGAGCTGACATTCTCCATAGCCTGACCGTTCAACTTCACCTCACACTCATCTTTTTTCCAGGAAGGCGACTTCGTCCGTGTGGAGAAGAACACCGAGACCGACTGGATTTGGGACTGGAGCAGCCGGCCCGACCAGACACCTCCCAAGTTAGTATCGGTACATAATCATTTTCAGCGACTCTTGAGATAATTGTGATCCTCTTATATGTCAGTAGTTCCAGGCGATTTACTTGTGTGACCGTCATTATTAAAACCTTTGTTAACCCTCTCACGTCCCTGACGCAATTTTTGAGCCTATTAGGGATACTTTAAAGCCTTTGTTATCATCAGGGGTATTTAGAAACCTTTAGTTTAGTTACTTCAACCTCTGCAGTTGTCTTTGAGTTAGCTGTGTTGAGCCTATTGGGGATACTTTAAAGCCTTTGTTATCATCAGGGGTATTTAGAAACCTTTAGTTTAGTTACTTCAACCTCTGCAGTTGTCTTTGAGTTAGCTGTGTTGAGCCTATTGGGGATACTTTAAAGCCTTTGTTACCATCAGGGGTATTTATAAACCTTTAGTTAATTACTTCAACCTCTGCAGTTGTCTTTGAGTTAGCTGTGGGCAGAAAACTAATTTTGGAGAGGTAATTATAAGAGTGAGAGTAATCTATTTCTTATTGCTAATCTGGCAACCTCTGCGTCATAAGGATGTGAGAGGGTTAAGAGTGGATGGGCGGATATATTAAGAGGGTTAAGAGTGGATGGGCGGATATATTAAGCTTGATGAAGGTCTTGGAGGGAAACTAAAAAAAATTATTAAAAAATTTATAAATGAACAAATAAATGCCTTAAATAGTGTGGGGTGTGACGCACAGGGGAGGTGTGGTGGAGTGGTCTTGCCACTAGACTGGTAATCCAGGGAACCCGGGTTCGAATCCCGATATGCCAATGGGAAGATGTTATTGGGATGGAATTTGTGCTGTACCTAGTATCAGTGCATTACCACAGTACACCGAAATGCCAAATAAATACCCTCATTGTTCCCTGATTAAATAGCACTGCATAAATATTCCCATATTCAAAATATGCTGTAAGGAGACAATGCCTAGTGAGTTCATTGCTCAATAGGTGGCGTTCTGAGAGTGAGGGTTCGAGTCTAGGAGGTGAGACAGTGAAGCACAGGAGCGAGGCAGCTTCAGAGATGGGGCGGTTTCGAGCCGTGAGTGAGCAACTAAGTCCCATGCATCCTGCGAAGGCAAGATGGCAGGGGCTGTTCACAGCTAAAAGTGCTTCACATGTCTCACCCCCTAGACTGGAACGAGACCTCACGGGCTTCACCGTTCAATGATTAGCGGTTGAATGTACAGGCTCTCAGCCTATGCCCGAGAGGAAGTAGTTAATAATAATAATAATAATAATAATAATGTTTATTCAGTTAGCATTTTACAGAGTTGGTACCACATAGTATGTTACAAATATGACATGTACAGTACGGTCCCGCATAAAACGTGTTCGCATAAAACGAGTCTCGATTAAAACGACCGACCTAAAATATTAATTCAAATGTAAAACTTGCAAACTAAACAAACCAAAATTGGGACAAGGACAATATAAAGTCAAATTAAATTATCAAAATCGCTATGTGGAAACAACGCTTACTAAAATGAAAATTATTAAATAAAAGAACATTTAATATTTAATTTTCGATCAGAACGAATGTGATCACATAAAACGAGTCCGCCGCCCAAAGTGGGGCAAATCCGTGGAGTTTTCATATAGAGCGCCGAAATATCGTACGCTCCTGACGGAAATTTACGCTTACAGTGAACATTGACGATATTGGGCCACCAAAATGCCGTCTTCACATAGAACGAAATCGCATAAAACGCCCTCGTTTATCGACCATAAACTCGTTTTATGCGGGACCCTACAGTACCAGCCTTGCATAATTCCAACTAAGGATAGCCCAATAAGGCCGTTAGGCGTATTTCCATTGGGGTCCTTGTGGGATTAGGTTAGCTGGGGAAAAAGGGGGTAACTTAAGAGAAAGTATTTCTAGGGGGTTATTTTAAGATACCTTACATCCTATAGTAAATATCAGTAATCCGTAATCGGTAATCATTTCAGTTTGGTTTGTCTATCTCTCATGTCGTATTTAGTAGTAGACATAAGCTTGGTGCTCCCTTCTCGCAGCTGTCCGGTTCAGGTGTTCCTTCAGGCTACGTCTGAAGGAATACGGTGTTCTCTTTTCACGGACTGACTGGGGTAGGTCGTTCCAGTCTTTGATGGCGGTGAAGAAGAATGTTTGCTTACCCTGTCCTTGGCTTCTCGGGACCTTAAGGGGAGATTTCCACTGGAGGGATTTTTTTCTGGACCCCTTTCTCCCTCATATTTAGCCCCATTGCTTTTGATATTTTAAGACGTTCGCCCCATAATTAAGAACTTTCGCCCCATTTCTGTCAATTTTAAGACCTTTCATGCAATTTAGGTGTCGATTTTTTCCTGGCGAGCGATAGCGAGCCTATAATTTAAGAGGAACCGTTCGGCCTTGGGCCGGGAAATTTTTCTACCGAAAAATGTACACATTTATCTTGAAAGGGGTCCTAGAGGGTGTCATTTTAAGATTGATGAAGGTCTAGAGGACAAACTGAAAACCTCCCCTTCAGTAGCTAAACCTCCCTACTAAAACCTCCCCTACTGAACTGTACATGTCCGTCCCTCTAAATAAATTGATCTGTTTTTCAGGGAGTGGCGCTTTACTCACCCCGGTAAAGGCGTGAGTCGCGGCGCCAGCATCCGGAGGGTGATGGTCGGTAACTCGTCGCTCTTCTCCCGGGACGTACTGTACACGCTTCTCATCACCAACGTACTCTCCCTCATCATCGGCACCGGCATTGGGTAAGGTTTGATCACTTTGGTAGCTTTTATCTACCAAATAGGTTTCTAGTTTGTTTCCTACTCCTCCAGCAATCTTAAAATGTCACCCCCTTGACCCCCTTTCAAGACAAATTTGTACATTTTTCGGTAGAAAAATGTCCCGGCCGAAGGCCGATTACTCTTAAAATACAGGCTCGCTATCGCTCGCCAGGATAAAATCGACACCTAAATGGCACGAAATGTCTTAAAATTGACAGAATGGGCGGAAATTCTTAAAAATCACCAAACTAATGGGGCAAACGTCTTAAAATCTCAAAGGCAATGGGGCTAGACATGAGGGAGAAAGGGGTCAAGTAAAAAGTCCCTCAAGTGGAAACCTCCCCTTAAGACAAATTACTGTCTTCTCCCTGCCCACCCCCCAAACCAGCTTCCAGAACCAGCATCCATACTCACATCTCTCTCACCGTTCCATCCAATCACTCGTAGGGCCATTTTATTAAACCATGGTAAGCGCTTTCCCTACGACCTTTCCCGACCCAGATTGACCCTTATCGCTTATCTCCACTATTAGCCACACTTGACATTAGTAAAGCCTTCGATGCCATCCCCCGCCACAACCTAACAAACAAAATCTACAACACAAAAAGATGGCTGGCCAACTTCCTAGGAGGCAGATGTGCACACGTATCTTTTGCCGGTCAGTCATCTAAAATCAGAAACTTTCCAAACGGAGTCCCACAAGGATCCGTCCTATCGCCCGCACTCTTCAATCTGTGCATGCACGATAACTACACGATATAACTACACCCAATACTCCCCAAATAAACTTAGCCTCCTATGCAGATGACATAACACTCTCATGCACACACCATGACCCAAAAAGAGCAACAGATCTCCTTCAACCCTATCTCAACACACTACATGGCTGGTGCACTACAAACAGACTTAATCTAGCCCCAGCCAAATCCACCGCAACCCTGCTCACAAGCTGGACAGGAGAACACGAATACATCCCTCAACTCACCATAAACAACACACCCCTAACACATACACACACACCCAAAATCCTAGGAGTAACATATGATACTCATATGACATTCAAACAGCACACCACAAACATTAAAAAGAAACTGACACCCAGACTTAACGCCCTCAGGTCACTTGCTCACACAAAATTTGGACACAACAAAGAAACTACCACCACAGTATATAAACAATACATAAGATCAGTAATGGAATACGCAAGCCCAGCCTGGGCTTCTAACCTAGCTGAAACACATCATAAGACCTTACAGACTATTCAAAACAAAGCCCTGAAGATCATTACAGGCTGCACAGCTACTGCACCCACAGATCACCTACATCAAGAAACCAAAATCCTCAAAGTCAAAGACCATCTGGACATGAGAGGCACTCAATTCCTAGTAACAGCCTCCACGAACCAAGACCACCCACTAAACTACATGGCAACACACCCACAGACACCAAGAAATATCAAAACAACACCCAGCACACGGTATCACACACAATTATTGTCCTCTCTCCCTCCCTGCCCACCCCGAACCAACTTCCAGAAGCACATCCATACTCATATCTCTCACCGATCCATCCACTCACTCACAGACAACACGCAGCTGCATTCACGACCTCCCGAAATCCAGCCTTCCGAATCCTCCCTTCCTCGCGAGGACATAGTCCACCTGGCCAGGCTGAGATGCGGACACCATCCAGCTCTCCTGAGCTATCAGAAGAGACTGGATGACTCCGTCGTCGACACCTGCCCGGGTTGTAACACAGCACCCCATACCATTAAACACATCATAGAAGACTGCATTTCACACAACCACTTACGCCAACAACACAATCTACACTCAATGAGAGCTCTGTGGGAAAGCCCGATCGTGGCCATGGCCTTTCTCAGGGACTCGGAGCTGTTCGGCCAGGCAGCTTAGGGAACAACAACAACAACAACAACATTGGTTAATGCCTTTTCATCCAAAAAAATGCAAGTACATGCGGATTGGGACAAGCAAGATAGACAAGGTAGGATACAGTATGTATGAAGCGATGGAGGAAGTGAATGCAGAAAAGGATATAGGAGTAGTGATAGACAATAAGTTAAATTTCTCAAAACATTTAGCGGAAAAGATAAACAAAGCCAATAGAATTGTAGGGCTGATAAGGAGGACATTTGTGTCACTTGACGAAGAAATCTTCAGGAATCTCTATACAGCGCTGGTTAGGCCGCACCTGGAATATGCGAACCAGGTGTGGGCTCCATATATGGTAAAGGATATAGAAGCAGTGGAGAAAGTGCAGAGGAGAGCTAGCAAGCTAGTACCAACGTTGAAGAACGCGGGCTATGAGCAGAGGTTGAGGACACTGGGACTTCCGACACTGGCATACAGGAGAAAGAGAGGGGATATGATAGAGACTTTTAAGATAGTGTCAGGAAAGTACGATGAGGATGTGTGTGAAGGTATCCTTTTGATGCGGGAGGGAACAAGAACGAGAGGGTGTGGTATACACAGAGAGCTCTGAGGAATAATAGATTGCCTGGTATTTACCTAATTGTATTTACCTAATTGTAGTTTACAGGAGTTGAGCTAAGCTCTTGTTGTCCCGTCTCTCAGTCTACTTTTTATCCAATTTTTTCTTGAAAATATGGATGTTCCTTGCCCCTACCACCTCCTCCTCCAGCCCATTCCATTTGTCAATACATCTATAGGGGAAGCTAAACTTCCTGATATCGTTCTTGCAGGTAGGTCTTTTTACTTTGTAGCTGTGGCCTCTAGTTATTCCTGTATCCATAATTAATATATCCTCCCTATCCAGCCTCTCCAGCCCCCGGGTACATTTGTACATCATTATCATGTCTCCCCTCTCTCTCCTCTCTTTTAGACTCGGTAGATTTAATTTGTCTAGCCTCCCTTCATATGGCAGTTCTCTGAGACTTGGAACCAATCTAGTGACTGCTCTCTGGATTCTTTCTAACTTGTGAACATGCTTCTTTAGATGCGGGGACCACACCACTGCTGCATACTCCAATCTTGGTCTAATCATACTCTTCATAATTTTCGCTACCATGGTCTCATCCAAGTAGTTCAGAGCAACTTTCATATTCCCGGCCATTGCATACATTCCGCTAAAGAGCTTGTTAATATGTTTCTCTGGCGACAAATTATCTTGTATAATCAACCCTAAATCTTTTTCTTTTTCGGCCTTGCTTACAGTGAACATTGACCATATTGGGCCACCAAAATACCGCGATCACATAGAACGAAATCACGTAGAACGGCCTCGAGTGATGAGACTATTTAATGTGTGCTTAGTGGTGTCAATGGTACCACTAAACTGAAGGAGTACTGTACATGTATTGTGCCATTGTACAAAAGGAAGGGAGACCGGCAGGAGTGTTCAAGTTATAGAGGCACAGTAGGGTCTCACATAGAACGAGAAATTGGTCGATAAACGAGGCCGTTCTACGTGATTTCGTTCTATGTGATCGCGGTATTTTGGGTGGCCCAATATGGTCAGTGTTCACTGTAAGCGTAAATTTCCGTCAGGAGCGTACGATATTTCGGCGCTCTATATGAGAACTCCTCGGATTTGCCCTACTTTGATGGCGAAATCGTTCTGTATGATCACATTCCTTCCTAACCAAAATTTTGGAACAATATTTTAGGTCGGGCGTTCTATAAGCGACTCGTTCTATGCGAGACCCTACTGTACTTTGTTTATTATCAATTGTTGGAAAGCTGTATGGCAGGGTGTTGATAGAGAGGAAAATAAAGAGTCCAGATGGTGCAATGGGAGAAGAGCAGTTCGGTTTTATAGTCCGTTCATTTTTGGTTGGCCAGAAATCGTAACTTTTTTCGGGCTTTTTTCGACATCAGAATCTTCAACCCAAGAGCACAAACATATCGTGAGCGAGGACACAAGGCGGCATACTTGAGAAACGAAAGTGAGAAAAAACGCGCTTGTGAAGAAATAATTTTTAACAGGGATCAAGGAAGCTTTACTCCTCTGGTCTTCTCATCGTCGGGAGGTATGGGACCTTCTGCAAGTGTCTTCTATGCCAGATTAGCTGAACAAATATCGGAGAAAAAGCGCCAGCATAGAAGCCAAGTCATAACTTGGATGAGATGCCGGCTCTCTTTCTCTCTTCTTAGGTCTGCACTCTATGTCTCAGGGGTACAAGGTCCTCCCCGCTACAGAGGACAAGAGTGAGAGACTTGGACTTTGAAATGGTCGTGGCGGAGGGACGAATTGGGGAACAACTAGGTTGATTGTAGGGAGGTACTGGTACAATAAGATAAACTACAATGTAACTAGAATAAGATAGATTGTACACCACTTTGTAACTGTCAATCGTAACTTCAAACCTCTGTAACTCACAAAGGGCTGGAGCAAATGAGTTGTCAATTTCCACACCTATTCCCTAGCCAAGTCTTCCTATTTGGTAGATAAATTAGCTCGATTAATCTAGTCCTTTTTGAGTTATGAGAGGTTAGAAGTTACGATTTCTGCCCAGCCTAGAATGAACAGACTATAGGAGGGGAAGAGGGTGTGTGGATCAGATGTTTGCAGTTGTTATTGTTGTTGTTGTTGTTCCCCAAGCTGCCTGGCCGAACAGCCCCAAGGCCCCGAGTAAGGCCAAGGCCATAAACGAGCGCCCCCACAGAACCCTCCCTGCCGACCACAATAAAGCCTGGGTGACCGAAGCCACTCCAAGGCAGGGAGCTGAGGAGGGTGCGTAAACGCCCGGGAAACCAAAGCCCCACCCAGGGCCCTGTGCCCCTCAGCAATTATGAAGAGAAAGTTGAGGGGCAAAGGAATAATGTGACGCTTTAGCTTCCAATCTTGGTAGATTGGGAGGTCAATCCACGGAAGAGACGCCGTCACTTGAGATCTAGAAAATATATAAGTAAAAGGAACAGTCAGAGTAAGCTATGGGTATGGCAGAGATCGCTCAGGTCTCACTCTGATAGACCAGCCCATCGCCATGTTTACAGTAAGACAGTTATGCGAGAAGTATTTAGAGAAGCATAAGGAGATATTTTGGGCTTTTATGGATATAGAAAAAGCGTATGGTCGTGTGGATTGAGAAGCAATGTGGAAGGTGTTAAGGATTTATGAAATTGGAGGAAATTTGTTAAGAGCAGTCAAGTTTTTATGAAGAGAGCAGAGTGTGCGTTAGAGTAGGAATTGAGTTGAGTGAATGGTTTGAGGTAAACGTAGGTCTGCGACAGGGTTGTGTAATGTCACCGTAGTTGTTTAATGTATATATGGATGGTGAGGTTAGGGAGGCGAAAATAATAACTATGGGTAGAGGATTGGGTTTAGTAGGAAAGAACGGTAGAGATTGGTGAGTTGAACCAGTTGCTGTTTGTTGATGACAGCGTTGGTGTCGGGAGAACATTAAGAAAAGTAAAGTGATGGTGTGTAATAGAGGTGCTCGTAGGGTGAATCTAGATGTGCGGCTGGATGGGGAAATTCTGAAACAAGTGGAGTGTTTTAAATATCCAGGAGGAGTGATAAGCAAGGATGCAGGTGTGGAAGTGGAGGTAAAACAGAGAGTGTGTGAAGGAAGGAAAGTCATTGTAGCAATGGGAAGTATGTGGAAGGTGAGAAATATCAGAATTATAGTTAAAAGTACAATGTATCAAGGGTTAGTTGTACCAACAGTGATGTATGGTGCTGAGACATGGGCTCTGAAGGCACAAGAGAGAAGAAAGCTGGATGTGATGGATATTAACTGCTTGAGGAGTACTGTATATGTGGAGTGACTCGTAGAGACAGATCGAGGAATTAAGAGGTACCGGTACGTAGGAGATTGAGACAGCAGGAACCTTTGTCGGCCAGAGTGGACAGAAGGGTGCTGTGTTTTAACCCTTGTTTAGCAGGGCCCGACTTAAGGCGGTCTAGAGAACCATGGACAAAAGAGCGGAGACCGCCTTAAGTGGTGGCGATGTTGAGCACATAATTGGCTCTGAGAGAGAGTCCGAGCGGTGGGAGGAGCGTAGGTTGACTCTGACCGTTCGGCACGGCTCCCGAGCCGGCACTGGCCTCCCCTCCACACACATCCACACCCATTGCCTCGCTAGACAGGGAATTATGTAAGGAAATTACCGTATTTTAGGGATTTTTTCCTTCGTGTTGCACGATCGTTGCAAGACAACCCGTGATCGTAGAAGGATGGTTCAGGTGTCATTGGAAAGCTCAATTAACGCCCTTTCAGGGATACATAATTGTATTACGCTCTGGCTCTTGTTTATGCATGAAAAAGAGCATTGAAATAAGCTCGTTTAGGGTAAAACCACCCGCTTGGCAGGTAGTAGAAGTTACCGCCCTAGCCGCTCGAGGAGTGTTAATGGACGTATTGAGCAAATGGGAGATAAAAGGCTTACAAAGAGAGTATATGAGTCTGACACAAGGGGAGGTAGACTGGTAGGAAGACCTATGTTTAGATGGAGAGTTTGTGGAGTACAAGTGTTGGAAGATAGAGAGATGACTGTTGTTGTTGTTGTTGTTGTTGTTCTTGTTCTTCCACAGAGAGATGACTGTAGAATAAGTAAGAGAAGTGATAATAATTAGGAATGAATGGAGAATGCTTGTGAATAGATGAGTGATAATGTGGTCGTTGGGAGAGGGGGTCGGGCGCCAGTTGTTGTTGTTGTTCCCCAAGCTGCCTGGCCGAACAGCCCCAAGGCCCCGAGCACGGCCAAGGCCATAACCCAGCGCCCCCACAGAACCCTCCCTGCCGACCACAACAAAGCCCGGGTGACCGAAGCCACTCCATGGCGGGGAGCCGAGGAGGGTGCAGAAACGCCCGGGAAACCAAAGACCCACCCAGGCCCCTGTGCCCCTCAGCAATTTTATTTATTTTATTATTTTTAAGAGACAATGAACGGAGGAAGGAAAAACACAGATAAAACAAAAAGGTCCATGTGCCTAAAGGCATCCTCCATTCATAAAATGTTTGTAACAACTGGAAGAAAGAGAAAGTTGAGGGGCAAGGGAAAAATGTGACGCTTTGGCTGCCAATCTTGGTAGATTGGGAGGTCAATCCACGGAAGAGACGCCGTCACTTGAGATCTAGAAAATATATAAGTAAAAGGAACAGTCAGAGTAAGCTATGGGTATGGCAGAGATCGCTCAGTTCTCACTCTGATAGACCAGCCCATCACCATCGGGCGCCAGATGGACTAGATAATAGTCTGTCAGGCGCCTGGCCCAGGGGGCTGGTATACAGTATATGAAGGGTCATGCCTGGATGTAAGGTGGGCCGGCATTATTTTTGTGCTCCGCTGCGTGTCTGCCGGCTGAGACCGGAACCTCTCCGGGAGTTCCGGGGCTGTGGGAGTGCTGGAGGCCCTTAGTGATCCTTGTTCTCTGGGTCTTCTCATGGGCGACCTAGATGTGTTTAATTTTGTTTTGTTTTTTGTTGTGTTGTGTTATCCCTGTTTGGGCTCTGTCTCAAGTCGGCCATCCCCAGCTATGGGGTATGTGTCTGAATACATACACACATACACACATACATACATACACATTATGATTTGAAATTTTCTATGATGCTCTCTACATTCAATGAAGTTCGTTAGCTAATATATTTTTTCAGGTCCTATGTTTAACTTCATTAACCCATCAGCCCCGGCTAGGTATTCCATATATATATTCCCCGAAACCAGGGGGTTTTGGCCGAAAAACGTCTACGCCTAGGCTACCGCATCTTTGTTATTTGGCTTGCTTCCGCATTCCCGCACATCCCCAAGCGTAGATGTGTTTCGTACCTGTAGAATGGCGTTAACCTCTGAAGTGCGCATGGGGGTAATTAGACACCTCTCCCTGTGCGCATGTATTTGAGGTGTTTCCGTCACTAAAATATTCATTGTACCATTAATAGCATTAATACTTATCCATATGCGCCTATTATGGGTTGATTATAAAGGTATTAACCTGAAACAACAATAAAACGAGTGAAAACAGCGTTTGGATGGTCAAAATCGGAGATATAGCCTGCGACTTGTATAATGTATGGGTGAGGCAACCTGCTTTCCCGCCAATTTCCCCCAAGGCCACTGAGACACAGTCGATCGATACTCTCTCTCTCTCTCTCTCTCTCTTGCACTCGCTTGCCATCAGTGATTTCTTACAGTTTCTTACAGTAGATCCTCTGGAAAAAGGCAAACTATGCCTGTGTATCCAGCTCAGTACCAGTACTTGCACTGCTGCGGTCGTTTACCATATATGGAGCCCACACCTGGTTTGCATATTCCAGGTGTGGCCTAACCAGCGCTGTATATAGATTTGTCTATCTTGCTGGGACAACACCCTGCTTGCAACTCGCTAATGTTAGCACAAAAATATACCTCAGAATAAGGGAATAACAGGGAAAATAGGTGATAACTGAAGGAGAGGAGGAAAGTGGGGAAGGAGGGGAGGTAGAGGACTGAGATTTTGCATGGCCCAGGGGCCAAAAAAATAAAAAAAAAAATAAAAAAAAAATAAAAAAAATATGTTTTTTTCGATGTCAAAAGTTGATTTTTTTTTTCACTCACTCTTAAGAGTCTCCCCGCAGTTCCCGGGTTAAGTAGAGCTCTCTAAGTCAACTGGTTCAGTTGTGATGATGATTTCATTGGAGATAACTTTATGGCAAAAACAGCCACTTTACACTACTTTTCGATACTTAACAATAACATACAGGCACACACGAACAAGCGACGTACTCCTTCTTGTGGTCGGAGATGCGCGGCGTCGGTCCAGCCGGCTGTTGTTTACATACGTCGGACGTACGCCTCGCACACCAAGCTTACAGGCTTTAAGCTCATGAGTGCCTCAGAGCCCTTCCGGGTAGCTCGGGGGGTGTTTTTTATGGGTGCCTAAGAGCTCTTCCGGGTCTGATGGGTTAAAATATGGATTAGTTTTAAAGAAAATGATTCAACCTTGATGTGTCAGGCCACCTCAGAGGAAGAATGATACCAGATACCAATTCATTATTTGCATTATTACATTTCAAGTGATCACGATTGTAATCATGATTACAAAGCTTGTAATCGTAATCTTAATCAATTACATTCAGGTCTTCTGTAATCATAATCGTAATAGTAATCTTAGAATTCGGCTGTAATTGTAATCAATTACACTGATCATGTAATCGCCCCATCCCTGCTGCCTGCTGAAACCGAAACCTCTCCAGGAGGTCTGGGACCTGGGAATCTTTGCTGGAAGCCCCAAGTGATCCTTGGTCTTTGGGTCTTCTCCTGGGTGACCTAGATGTGTGTGAATTTGTATTTTGTATTTGTGTGTTAATTGTTTTCTGTTGTGTTGTCCCTGTTCTGGCTCTGTCTTGAGTTGACTGCCACATGTGTTTGTAAATTTCATTAATGGATTTTAGGAGTAGAGTTGGTTGTTGGAAGGAGCATAATAATTATATTAACTTCATTTTTTTCTTCTACAGAATTTGGTTGTCAAAGCGATCTGGTGGTGGAGAGGTGGTGTCGTTACATATCAACTGATGCTGGCGGCCTCTGGTGGCAACTGCTCTACAGGCACCCGCACTAGCAACCTATGGAAACTATTTTAACATTTGGTCCATAGTTTTAAGCAGAGGAGAGGGTTTGGCTTTCCCTTTGCAGAATTTTACGAGCAACATGTAAAGCCGGTATCACACAAGAGCTTTTATAGTCAACATTCCATGATCAAACATTTTCTGGCAACATTTCTGGAATATTTTGCACTGGTGTAGGAAACTAGAGTGATGATAAATGAATTTAGTCAACCAAAATAATATATATGTTGACCACATAAGCTGCCAGACCAGTGATGAGTATAAATGTTGAGTGAAACAGCGCTCGTGTGATACCGGCTTAAGGGATGTGACTAAGGCCTCCTTCACACGAGTGCTTACTCCAGTAGCGTCGGAGCAATTCCATGAGCTTGTTTTTCAACTGTGGAAGACTCGTTTCTATAACATGTTCCAATTAGGTAGATCCAAACTTATGAAAATTAACCTCTATAACTCACAAACGACTATAGTGATCCAGCTAATATTTCCACCAGTTGGGAAGAGTCAGCCTTGGGGTAGGTGTGGAATTTTACAGCCTAATTGCTGTAGCCCTTTTTGAGTTACAGAGAATATTGGTCAAGCTTTCGGGATTAACTGCAGTCGCATTTTTCTGAAGGACGAACTGCCACACATAAAATTCCAGCACGCGGACGTAAACGGTCGTGAGAAGGAGATTTAGGAGATTGATTTGCATGATGCGTTTTTGTATTAAATGTTCATGAAAATTCAGGAAGTCGTAGACAATATCCAGAAAAAAATCGCTTTTTATTTTTCATATTAAAATCTTAGGAAACTTTGAAAGCAAACAGGAGTTAAACGGGCACGTGGGGCAAAATATTTCCTGTTACACGTGTCTGTGAATTATCCCAATCATTCTTGCCACATCAACGCATAACACTCGCGGTAGTAGACGCTCGTGTGATGGAGACATAGGCGTTTTAAGTTTTTTTATCGAAACTTTGTGCAAATTCAGAAAGTCTTACCCATTTCATTTTCCCATTGAGCTTGCTAAAGTATAGATTAAAATGTAAAACTTACAAACTAAACAAACCAAAACTGAGACAAAGACAATAAAAAGTCAAATGAACTTATCAATATCGCTATGTGGAAACAACGCTTACGAAAATAAAATTTATGAAATGAAAGAACACAATCCACCACATAGGGTGTACATTACTACATGAGCAAGTTAATCTAGATAGCCTTTTCACTTCAGTAAATAAGTACCACCCCGTTTTTAACATTAATCATCAATTACAAACCCCAATGTACTTGAATAAACTAATGAAAGCATATGGTCCTCCCCGGGATTCCAACTCGGGACACCACACCCAGAACATAAGCACCTAAACCATTACACCACCAACAAAGCATATGGTCCTCCCGGGATTCCAACTCGAGACACCACACCCAGAACATAAGCATCTAAACCATTACACCACCAACACAGTAATGAAAGCATATGGTCCTCCCGGGATTCCAACTCGGGACACCACACCAGAACATAAGCATCTAAACCATTACACCACCAACACAGTAATGAAAGCATATGGTCCTCCCGGGATTCCAACTCGGGACACCACATCCAGAACATAAGCATCTAAACCATTACACCACCAACACAGTAATGAAAGCATATGGTCCTCCCGGGATTCCAACTCGGGACACCACACCCAGAACATAAGCACAAACCATTACACCACCAACAAAGCATATGGTCCTCCCGGGATTCCAACTCGGGACACCACACCCAGAACATAAGCACCTAAACCATTACACCACCAACAAAGCATATGGTCCTCCCGGGATTCCAACTCGAGACACCACACCCAGAACATAAGCATCTAAACCATTACACCACCAACACAGTAATGAAAGCATATGGTCCTCCCGGGATTCCAACTCGGGACACCACACCCAGAACATAAGCACCTAAACCATTACACCACCAACAAAGCATATGGTCCTCCCGGGATTCGAACTCGGGACACCACACCCAGAACACATAAGCATCTAAACCATTACACCACCAACACAGTAATGAAAGCATATGGTCCTCCCGGGATTCCAACTCGGGACACCACACCCAGAACATAAGCACCTAAACCATTACACCACCAACAAAGCATATGGTCCTCCCGGGATTCCAACTCGGGACACCACACCCAGAACATAAGCATCTAAACCATTACACCACCAACACAGTTCATAAAATTCTGTTAAATATGAAAGCAAACACCTCATCCATGTCTAAAATCTATGGAGTTTTTTGTATGGTTTTTCTATTTGTGGAGACATATATTGTACACTGGAAGGAATCCCACAACACATTTTGTTTTATATAAACTTGTGTATAGAAAGTAGGATTTTCTTTCATTTATTTTTTTATGGAACTTATAATATAATTATAGACATTTTAAGAAACTGGAGTATAGATTTTTTTTTTTTTTTTTTTTTTTGGAATTTATTTATAGAAATTTTGAGAAACTTAAGTAGTATAGATTTTTTTTGTTTTTTGTTTTTAAATTATATATAGCAATTTTGAGAAGGAGTGTAGCACCTTTTTATATATAAACTTTACTGTATAAGCCTTTTTCATCCTCGCTAGCAAGGTAGTTTTCTCCATATCTGTCCTTGTTTTATTTTGTTTAATACAATTTTTTTTTTTTTTTTTTTAACCCACTGAGCCCCAGCGACGCAGCGTTTGCGTCTAGTGTCACTCCGGTCCCTATTACTCCGGTCCTATGGCACCTAGAGGGCTCAGATTTGTATGGTAACTGTGTAAGTATCCCACGCACCCATGCCGATGGTTGAAAACTCTCAAAGTCCAACCGCATGTGAGCGCGCAAAAACATGTTTTTTGGGGGGGAAATTGCCTTAAATTTTTTACTCTTGTAAAATCCGTTTTCGGGGGCTCTGTAGGACCATTTGTTGAGCTTTTTGATCGTTTTTTCGTGGTTTTTCCTTCCCATTCGCTATTGTTTCTGGAAAAAAAAATATCAGAATCAGCCGGTCCTGGGTGGTACATTTATACATATTTAGCTGGTACTCAGCGGGTTAAAAAGGACAAACTTTTTAATAATCCAGGTTTTTTTTTTTTTTTTTTTTTTTTTTTTTTTTTTTTTAAAGGGCAAACTTTTTAATAATCCCTTGTGTACGCCGAAAAAACCCTGTCGGGGGGAGCATCGAGGCGCATCTCTTCGTTTCCGCACAGAAATATTTGTGTGTGGATTAATTAAGGAACAGTTTAGTTGAATTTATCTTTTCAACTTTACATGAATTTATTTCCTGACCATGAAATCTTAATGTCTCGTCTTTCAACGTTAATTACCCGGTTTTTTGCATAATAAAATGTGTAGGCTTTTGTATTTTGTACTCTGGTTAAGGGTGGGTGACCGGCTTTTTGTTATTTCTGTCCTTTTCTCTCTTTCTCTGGCTTGTATCCATTCGGCCCCATTCAGCCTACTGTTTTAAGACGTTTATCCCCATCCAGGTGTCAATTTCTTCCTGGCGAGCGATAGCGAGCCAGCATTATATGAAGAAATCCGGCTTCGCCGGAGAAATTTTCTATCGAAAAATTTACAAATTTAGCCTGCTGTCAAACAAAAAAAATAACACCTGGATGGGGATAAACGTCTTAAAACAGTAGGCTGAATGGGGCCGAATGGATACAAGCCAGAGAAAGAGAGAAAAGGCCAGAACCAAAACAGGTCACCCCCCCTTAATGGGATCGACGACTGGATCAATATTTTGCTAATATATTTTTTCTTACATGAAACTAAATAAATACCACCCGTTAATGAAAGCGTGTGATCCTACCGGGATTGGAACCTGGGTCGCCACATACAGATCTTAAACACTCTAACCACTGCACCATCGAGACAGTTATAATGTTAAACTTGCAATCTAAACCAACCAAAACTCGGACGAACAAAGACAAAACAACTCGTCAAAATCGCCGTGTGGAAACAACGCTTAAGGGGAGGTTTTTAGTTTGGTCCCTAGACCTCCATCAAGCTTAAGATTACACCCCCTTGAGCCCCTTTCAAGATAAATTTGTACATTTTTCGGTAGAAAAATGTCGCGGCTGAAAGCCGGTTCCTCTTAAATTACAGGCTCGCTATCGCTCGCCAGGATAAAATCGATCCCTAAATGGCACGAAAGGTCTTAAAATTGACAGAAATGGGTTGAAAGTTCTTAAAATCATCAAAATAATGGGGGCGAACGTCTTAAAATTAGAAAAGCAATGGGGCTAAACATGAGGGAGAAAGGAGTCCCGAAAAAACTCCCTCAAGTGGATATCTCCCCTTAACGCCAAAATAATAATTTATGAAATAAAAACACACAATCCACCACACAGGGTGTACATCACTACATGAACGAGTTAATCTGGGTCCCAAGCAAGCTAATCGGCCCACATAACAACGCACTATCGTCACGTTCAAGGAATTAGTCGATTTGGGAAGTCCGGGACGTTCTGGTAAATTTGGGAAGTCGGGGACGTTCTGGTAAATTTGGGAAGTCGGGGACGTTCTGGTAAATTTGGGAAGTCGGGGACGTTCTGGTAAATTTGGGAAGTCGGGGACATTCTGGTAAATTTGGGAAGTCTGGGACGTTCTGGTAAATTTGGGAAGTCGGGGACGTTCTGGTAAATTTGGGAAGTCGGGGACGTTCTGGTAAATTTTACTAAATTCTGTATGATTAAAGAAACTAAAATTAATTATTATTTGACTTAAGCGTTGTTTCCACACGGCGATTTTGATTAGTTAGTTTGTCTTTTTACTATCTATCTATCTATTGCCTGATGCCGTGATCCCCGAAGGGGTGGCCACGAACGAACCGCCCCCATGCACCTCTGTCCCCAGTCAGTCTACGCCCCTCCCCCCAACCAGCACCACCTTCGTTCATGTACTTCCTCACTCCATCCTTCCACCTCTCATTCGGTCTATCTCTCCCTCTCTGTCCTTCCACCTCGCTCTCGTACACCCTCTTAGTCAACCTCACTCCATCCTTCCACCTCTCCCTCTCTGTCCCTCCACCTCGCTCTCGTACACCCTCTTAGTCAACCTCACTCCATCCTTCCACCTCTCCTTCGGTCTACCTCTCCCTCTCTGTCCCTCCACCTCGCTCTCGTACACCCTCTTAAGTCATTCTCTCGCTTTCCATACGTTCCATATGGTCGAACCATCTCAAGTTGTTCCTTTTCACACTTTCCAGCACATCTACCTCCACACCACACCTCCTTCTTACTTCTTCATTAGTCTGTCTATCCCTCCATGTAACTCCGCACGCACTTCTTAAGTAATTCACAGTCTTTTTACTGTGTTCGTATAAGTTTTGGTGTGTTTATTTTGCAAGTTTTACATTATAATTAATATTTAAATTTAATATGTAACTTAACCCTCTCACGACCATATGACGCAGAGGTTGCCAGATTAGCAATAAGAAATAGAGTTCTCTCACTCTTATAATTACCTCTCCAAAATTAGTTTTCTGCCCACAGCTAACTCAAAGACAACTGCAGAGGTTGAAGTAACTAAACTAAAGGTTTATAAACACCCCTGATGGTAACAAAGGCTTTAAAGTATCCCTAATAGGCTCAACACAGCTAACTCAAAGACAACTGCAGAGGTTGAAGTAACTAAACTAAAGGTTTATAAATACCCCTGATGGTAACAAAGGCTTTAAAGTATCCCCAATAGGCTCAACACAGCTAACTCAAAGACAACTGCAGAGGTTGAAGTAACTAAACTAAAGGTTTATAAATACCCCTGATGGTAACAAAGGCTTTAAAGTATCCCCAATAGGCTCAACACAGCTAACTCAAAGACAACTGCAGAGGTTGAAGTAACTAAACTAAGGGTTTCTAAATACCCCTGATGGTAACAAAGGCTTTAAAGTATCCCCAATAGGCTCAACACAGCTAACTCAAAGACAACTGCAGAGGTTGAAGTAACTAAACTAAAGGTTTATAAATACCCCTGATGGTAACAAAGGCTTTAAAGTATCCCTAATAGGCTCAAAATCGCGTCATATGTCTGAGAGGGTTAAGCGTTGTTTCCACATAGCGATTTTGACAATTTTTTTTGGCATTTATCTTGTGTCGTCCCAGTTTTGGTTTGTTTATTTAGCAAGTTTTACATTACAATATAACAGATAATATCAACCATAGTACAAACTACAAACAGCACTCACTAACGACAGTACAGTCGGGTCTCACATAGAACGAGAAATTGGTGGATAAACGAGGGCGTTCTATGTGATTTCGCTCTACGTGATCGCGGCATTTTGGTGGCCCAATATGGTCAGTGTTCACTGGAAGCGTAAATTTCCGTCGGGAGCGTACGATACTTCGGCGCTCTATATGAGAACTCCTCGGATTTGCCCCACTTTGATGGCGAAATCGTTCTGTGTCATCACATTCGTTCCTAACCAAAATTTTGGAACAATATTTTAGGTCGGTCGTTCTATGCGAGCCCCAACTGTGTATGAATAGTGCCATCGTAAATCCGGGCATTGGATAGCGAGGGAGGCCTGTATTATCATTTGCTTTGAAATACCCCAGACGATGTTATGGCGAAAAAAGAATTAATGGCAAAACTGAAGTGTTCGTTCGGACACGATAACACTTATCTTCTGCATGTGTTTGTACGGCTAGTGTGTGTAGCCTATATGACCCCCTTCAGTGCGAGGATGATCCCGTTTTGACCCTGGAGTCTGGCTATGTTTAGATGGTTTTACGCAGCTTAAAAAGGACCTGTGTTACTCAGAGGGTTTGTGGAGATCATTTTTACCCCTATAAGTGTTCAGGGGGCCCGATAGTTCACTTTTTGGGCGATTTTGGCATGTATTCATTATTTTTCTAGTTTCCTCCCTAGACCTCCATCAAATTAAAAAAAAAAAAATCCATTAGATCCCCCTTCTAGATTAATTTGTACATTTTTCGGTAGAAAAATTTCCCGGCCAAAGGCCGGTTCTTCCAAGATTACAGGCTCACTATCGTTCGCCAGGGAAAAAATCGACAATCGTCTAAATATTGACGAAGAAATGGGGCGAAAGGTCTTGATATCGACTAACTAATGGGGCTAAACATCTTAACATCTGAAAACCAATGGGGCTAAACACGAGGGAGAAAAGTGACAAGAAAAACGACCCATGTCCGCCTTAAAACAACCTCGTAAGCTCAAGAAAACCATCTACCGGTATCCAGACCAAGATGAAAATAAGGTGATCTTGATGAAGGGTTTGAGGTGGTCTTTAAGGGGAGGTTTTTAGTTTGTTCCCTACTTTTAAGGGGAGGTATTTAGTTTGTTCCCTAGACCTCCATCAAGCTTAAAATTACACCCCCTAGACCCCCTTTCAAGATAAATTTGTAAATTTTTCGGTAGAAAAATTTCCCGGCCGGATGCTCTTAAATTACAGGCTCGCTATCGCTCGCCAGGAAAAAATCGACACCTTAACGGCACGAAAGGTCTTAAAATTGACAGAAATGGGGCAAAATTTCTTAAAATATCCAAACTACTAGGGCGAAGGTCTTAAAATCACAAAAGCAATGGGGCTAAACATGAGGGAGAAAGGGGTCCAGAAAAAAATCCCTCAAGTGGAGATCTCCCCTTAACTACCCCTGGTGTACGTTTGCGTGTACGTTATATTGTAGTGTCTTTATAAGGGGAGGTGACCTGCTTTTTTTATCCTTCTCCTTTTCTCTCTTTCCCTGGCTTGTATCCATTCGGCCCCGTTCAGCCCACTGTTTTAAGACGTCTATCCCATCCAGGTGTCGTTTTCTTCCTGGCGAGCGATAGCGAGCCAGCATTTTATGGAGAAATCCGGCTTCGCCGGAGACATTTTTCTATCGAAAAATGTACAAATTTAGCTACCTGTCTAACACATTATTCAAAATATGGTGGTCTGCTATCGCTCACTAGCTGTAAATCGACACCTGGATGGGGATAAACGTCTTAAAACAGTTGACTGCCGTAAATGGGCCGAATGGATAAAACCCTGAGAGAAAAAACAAGCAGGTGACCCCCCTTAACCCTTAGTAGGTGGCGGCGTACGGGCAGGTTTTGGCGTTTATACTTGGATAAAATCAATTCCATTTTTGTTTGGCGGTGTTTTTAACATTTATACTTGGATAAAAACATGGAGTATGGTTTTCTGGAAGCGTCTATACTCGGATATAAACAGTGACTATGGTTTTCAGGTGTTTATTCTTGGCTTGAACCAGATAGTTTTTTGTTTTCCGGCGATCTATGCAAGGCCAATTTTACCCATTTACGAAAACCGATCGATTAATTCATCAGAATTTTAATCATTTACGCCAAAAAAATTGCCCATACGATACCGACTACCTCTCCCTTCTAAATATATATATATATATACTTAACTATATGCTATCAAGCTATGTACACTATATAGAACTGAACACTAGATATAAGATATGACTTCCCCTTTTTCAAAAATCCTGTGTGTAAGTATATATGCAGTATATATGCAGTATGTACCTATATATCTACCTATGTATCTATCTATCTACCTATGTATCTATCTATCTATCTATCAATGTATCAAAATAGCTGTGTATAGCTATAGCATTTTGACAATACTCTAATAATTCTTTTCTACTTTATACCACATCACCAGCACCAGCAGGAGGCTATACTAGCTTCCTTAATAGTAATAGTCCTAGTTAACTACTATGTGTGTGTCCCGTGTAGTGGCCTAGATATGCATTTATAGGACAGGTCATGGGCTAAGGCTTAAGGGGAGGTTTCTAGTTTGTTTCCTACTCCTCCAGCAATCATAAAATGTCACCCCCTTGACCCCCTTTCAAGATAAATTTTTACATTTTTCGGTAGAAAAATTTCCCGGCCAAAGGCCGGTTACTCTTAAATTACAGGATCGCTATCGCTCGCCAGGATAAAATCGACACCTAAATTGCACGAAGGTCTTACAATTGACAGAATGGGGCAGAAATTCTTAAAATCACCAAACTAATGGGGCAAACATCTTAAAATCTCAAAAGCAATGGGGCTAACCATGAGGGAGAAAGGGGTCAAGAAAAAAATCCCTCAAGTGGAAACCTCCCCTTAACATGAAGGAGAAGGAGGACCAGAAAAACAGCTCGTCTCCCCGTAAAGCAACTAAGTACGAGAAATTGTCATGTGAAGGATTCGATATACTTGTATGTATATATATATATATATATATATGGATGGTTTGGAGGCGAGTGATCTACCAACTGCGCTACGACCAGTGGCAAAGAAAATCATCTAGTGGTAACCAGCTTAAGAAGGACCTGTGTTATTCAGAGGGTTTATGGAGACCATATTTACCCCTTTGAGACCTAGAGGTAGATCATAAGCTAAAGAAAATCGTCTAACGGTAACCAGACTAAGAAGAACAGGCCCTCATCGCCATGAAGGGTTCAAGTGTAAAGGGCCAGTGGAGGTAGACCTTATAAGCCCCCCCATATAGGCAGTGTTAGATGAGATATACTGTACAATGTCTCGCTTTTTAGTTTTGTAATGCTGTCCAAGGATTCCAAATATACCGAGTTGTAAGATTATTATTTGTTTTTACCTTCAACTTAGTATTTTAGTGAGTATTGTTGTTGTTGTTGTTATTGTTCCCTAGGCTGTCTGGCCAAGCAGGCCCAAGGTCCTGAGCAAGATATAGCCCATAACCGAGCGCCCCCACAGAACCCTCACTGCTTTACCGCTAAATAATGCCCAGGTGACCGAAGCCGCTCCCAGGCGAGGAGCTGAGGAGGGTGCGGAAATGCCCGGGACACCAAAACCTCTCCCAGGGCCCTGTGTCCCTTAACAGTTATGAAGAGAAAGTTGAGGGTAAAAGGTAAAATTATGAGATCTGTCGCTGGGGAGGGGATTGTCAGCCCACGGGCTTGCACTCCCGGGCCAATGCCCCCACCGTCGGCGGCAACGCTTGGTGTAGTGACTAGCGTCTCGGACTTCCACCCAGAAGGCCCGGGTTCGCGCCCACGCTCGGCGCATTAAAGATTTTTCACAAGCACTGAGTCGTTACCATCCCGCATGAGCAAAGGGATGGGGTAGTAGTACAGGACCCCAATGGAAATACGCCTAATCGGCCTTATTGAGCTATCCTTAGCTAGCTTAGCATGCGCTAGCTTTAAGAACTATTATTATTATTATTATTATAACCCCCTTGCTGTGCCACCCAATCAGGCGATCTCACCAGCATCTGGAAGGAAAAGTAGTACAGGAAAAAAGACAGACAAAAATGGCTAAGGTTGGGTAGAGGATGTCAAACCTCACTCTGGATAGGACCAACCTTCACCCTGTGAATATTTCCATGTATAATTGTGTCTTACTCTCACTGCCCACCGGCACATGTCGGCTTTTCTCTCTGGTGTAGGGATGCAGCGACCCCACCGCCTTCCACTTCGGTGGTGCAGTCAACCTCTGTAGCAGTTACGGTGATTTCTTGTTACTGCCTTATTGTATCACGGTTAAGGCGTATATGTTCAGGCGTATACACCATAATTTTGGGGTGGCTCATTCAAGACAGACCCCGAACAGAGAACATTTTTAAGGTACCAATTCTTAGGGTCCGGGACCACTTTTGCGTTCCCTCGCCCATAACTTTGTCTCGTCGAGTAGGTGAATTATACAAGGGGAAGAGGATTCCTAGCCTCCTGCCCCCGAAGTAGGAAAAGTAGTACAGTACAGTAAAAGAGACAGACAGAAACGGCTCAGGTTGGGTAGAGGATGCCAAACCTCACTCTGGATAGGACCAGCCCTCATCCAACATTATTATTATATGTACTGTAATTGTTTAACATTGATGTTTGCGGCTCCAACTTCCTTACAGCTTAAAACTTGCAAGCTTCGGACAAGGACATGTTGTTGTTCCCCAAGCTGCCTGGCCGAACAGCCCCAAGGCCCTGAGCAATTCCAAGGCCATAACCGAGTGCCCCCACAGAACCCTCCCCGCCGACCACAATAAAGCCTGGGTGACCGAAGCCACTCCATGGCGGGGGGCTGAGGAGGGTGCGGAAACGCCCGGGGAACCAAGGAAACCGGGACAAAGACATGTAGACACAGATAATAAACAGAATTACCGGCAGGCTACAGTATATGAGGGATATAAATCATATTAATTCCAGTATATATGGATATCAATCATGGCCATGTGCTGTAGGCCTACTTATAACGGTCTTGATGGTGTAATGGTTAGAGTGTTTAAGGGGAGGTATTTAGTTTGTTCCCTAGACCTCCATCAAGCTTAAAATTACACCTTGAGTCCCTTTCAAGATAAATTTGTACATTTTTCGGTAGAAAAATTTCCCGGCCAAAGGCCGGTTCCTCTTAAATTACAGGCTCGCTATCGCTCGCCAGGATAAAATCGACACCTGAATTGCACGAAAGGTCTTAATATGGGGTGAAAGTTCTTAAAATCGCTAAACTAATGGGGCAAACGTTTTATAATATCAAAAGCAATGGGGCTAAACATGAGGGAGAAAGGGGTCAAGAAAAAAATCCCTCAAGTGGAGATATGACTAATCTAAATCATATTATTTCCAATTTACAGTATATATAGATATCAATCCTGGTGATGTCCTGTACTTATAACTGTCTTGATGGTGTCATTCAAGCCGGTATCACACGAGAGCTTTTATAGTCAACATTTCTGGAATATTTTGCACTGGTATCGGAAACTAGACTGGTGGTAGGTGAATTTACGTAACCGAAATATTTTAAATGTTGACCTCATAAGATGCCAGACCAGTGCTAAGGATAAATGTTGAGGGAAAAGGCGCTCGTGTGATACCGGCTTAAGAGTGTTTAAGATCTGTATGTGATAACCCAGGCTCGAGTTCGAATCCCGGGAGGATTCTTGTTCTTGTTAGGGGGACCCGCAGAGGGTTGCTCTCGGGCGGCATGCTATGCGGGGGTTGTGCAGGGGAATTATGGTTTCATTAATTTCATTGGGAGGTGTTGGGTGTTGAGAGTGAAATTAATAAAAAATAATATTTATAGCTCGGTGGTTTCTATGTTTGTTTGTTTTGTAGATGTTTAGGTGACAATCACCACGGTCGATCTGGGGATCCGCCGCTAATGAGCTCGTCCTGGAATCTTTACGACTTTACAGGACTGAACATGCCATTTTTATCGGCAATAGCTCAGAGAAGTGTGTTGGAGAGAGAGGAAGGTGTTGGAGTGGCTTTGTTATGTGTGTTTTGTCTGTATACGTCGTCGTGTAGGCTAAAACCAAATATTACATCCACACGCCTTCATCGTTCAATGCTATAAGGAAGTTGGAGCCGTAAACATTGCTATTTAACAGAAATAATGGAGGTTTCTGATGGATAGAAACTATGTTGAATTGGGTTTTATGTATTTATAAATGCACTGCAACCGTATTTTAGCTAATAATTCGCCTCAATATCTATGTCTACGGCTCCAACTTCCTTATAGCCTGAAACTCCCAAGTGGTAATTATTGACCCACTTGCGAGTTTCAGGCTCTATAAGGAAGTTGGAGCCGTAAACATTGATATTTAACAGAATTACCAGCTAAAATACGGTAAGTACTTTTATATATACAGTATATATATATATATAAAAAAAACAATTCAACATACTTTATATCCATCAGAATATCAGAAACCTACATCAGGGAGTGCCTCTTTAAAGGCATTACTCCCGCCAATCAACTGAACTGAACTGAACATTATTATGGCATTTCCGTTTGATATCGATGTGTACGGCTCCAACTTCCTTATAGCCTGGAACTCACAAGAGAATAATTAATATCACTTATTGCCATGTGGTTAAAGATACGATGCTGCATTTAATTCTGTTTGCTGGCTATTATTAGACGATTATATTCAGGTTAGGAAGGGTTTATAGAGGGTTAATTGAGATAGTCTACCCTTATAATTCTCACAGATCCTTCCTATGTTGTATAAAATCGCTTAATGATAACCAGAAGCCAGAATATACCGTCAAAATGCACCATAATCTTGAAAGGGTTACTGATCCCTTTTATAGTTCAAAATTTCCGGGTCCCTCAAGTTTGCAGGGTCGCCAACGCAGCTATTGTATCGCTAGATCTTGAAGTGTTGCTTTTAATCAGAGAGCTTTTAATCTAGTAACATTATTTACATCCAGCAATATGATTTTAGCGATATTCTAGATATTTCAGACATTTTAGAACCATTCCTAGCAAAATACTAGAGATTTTAGAGCCGAGTTTGTGGCATTATTCTAGCTATTTACTATCTAATTGCATTATAGCGACTTTTGAGAATGGATCTAGCGATATTCTTAGTTTCATTCTAGAGATAGTGGAATTTTTGGTATTCTAACGATATTTTTACATATATTTACTATCTAACGACTTTTGAAAATGAATCTAGCGTAATCTGTGTTGTCATGTGGTAAGTTGGCAACCCTGAATTTTTGGGCAACATGGCCGCGGTCCTCATGTGTGTCTGTTTACGTCTGTGAAAAATGATAGTTGTGAAGTGTTGAGCCTCTTAAACTACTAATTATCAAGACTACAGGCACCAGGAGGACGCAAGGTAAAGTCAATTTTGTAGAGGATTGTTTAGTGCGCCTAGGGCTAAAATTCCTAAATAGGCTAAGCTTATAAAACAGTTGAGGTTAGCCTACTTGGTAACACTCAAGACACCGCCTTATTTACCAAGTTTCTTTATAGTTTTTCCCAGGAATATAGTGTTTAATTGTTGTTTTTCATGGTTTGAGTGGAGGATTTGCATTAACTTATCCATTATTCATTAATCTGAAGACGCTCCGACAAATGGCGCCATTTATTGGGTGAATCGCGCTTTTACAGTAGGTAAGGAAAATTGTGGGGAGGCCATGCACGCTTCCAAAATGTACAAATATTATATTAGATTAGATTAACCCAACCTAACCCTAATATAATATAATATCGTTTTTGTGAGTAACGTTCAAGCCATTTATTGGGTGAATCGCACTCACCGCATCTTTCAAAACAAGAAGAAGAGGACCTGGAGGTCGAAGGATTCATTGGGTGCAATGCTTTGTTTACGTTCGGGACATTAGCCTATTTTCGTGTTATTTTTCGGTGTAGGCCTAGGCTAATCGGGGTTTTTCAAGTGTCGATAATGAAATTCCTCCATGCGGACTATAATGAGAAAAATATGGCGAGTCTATTGATTCCTATTTTCCCTAATAAATTATTTCTAATAGGCCTAGGGCTGCGAAAGAGGTCTTTAATATTATCGCCTACTTATAGCCTAGGCCTACCCTGTTCCAATTAAGTAGCCTAGGCCGAAACTCTTAAGTATTTACTTCTATAACTCACGAACGACTAGGCCACTAGGGTAATCGAGCTAATAGTTCTACCATTTGGGAAGGGTCAGCCAGGGAATAGGCTAGGTGTGGAAATTTACAGCCCATTTGCTCTAGGCTATCCTCTTTTGAATTACAGAGGTTAGGGGTTAGAGGTTAGAGTTCACAATTTCTGGACTAGGCCTACCCGGTAGCCCATGTACGGTACGGTACTTGGAATTAGTCCGCAGTCCGCTTGATAAATCTACAGTTAGGCTAGGCTAGTGTTTACTAGCCTAGCCTATACCCCTTTGAAAGGACATTAGCCTAACCTAACAACTTTACCTAACATATCCTAGTATTATGGGTGGGGCTGCCGCCCCCACACCCCCGCTATTAGATATCTTTGACAGATTTTTGGTGTATTTTTCTGTGAAAAGGGTGTTTTTTTTTCAATTTGTCAATAACGAAAATCCTCCATGCGGACTAGGCCTAGGCTATATGGAGAAAAATATGGCGAATCTGTTGGTGCCTATTTTCGGGATGGATGTAGAGTTCGGGCGTACGGTCGTCATTGTTTACATAGGGCGATCGCCGCGGTCGCACTTACGTTCCCGTCTATTTCGACGCTATATTTTCTGCTATTTGCCCCCTGTCATTACTACATGAATACTAGGTTAGGTTAGGTTAAGTTAAAATAGACGGGAACATGATGGGAAAGGTCGGACGCCAATACGCGTAATGTAAACAAAGATGGCGGTACGCCCGCTCACTACATCCTACCCCTATTTTCCCAAATAAATTGGGTATATTCCTGCATAACGGTATGCATTATATCTCAAGAACTGGGCAGTGTTATAGCATATTTGTTGTTTGTACATACCATGATACCGGTATATATGTAGTATGTATGTTGCTCCGTAGGCTAGTATAGTATAGGCCTAAATGGAAAATATACTTGGTAAATGAATAATTAGAGGGCATCTGTGATTCTGTGGACTCACTTTCTACAATTTCCCAGCTCAGCTGGACCAGGCTGGTGGACGACGACTGGAGGCGAGTCGAGTTGTACAGTATACTGATATTCTATTGGTCAATAAACTGGGTGTGACGTCACGAGCGATGATGGCATATGAATGGTTGTTGTGGGAGTACGTCACTGTCTAGACGGTGATGTCACAAATTCTCGCAACATTTTAACGGGTGTAGAAATACACGTCAGTCCATATAATGAGCCTCTTTTGTTTCTCAATCCCTCTACGACGTCACATTGATTCATTTATTATCCTTGGTGTTTATAATCTCTCGGAGTCGGGCCAGTCGGCCATATTTGAAATGGTGGAACTGTTGTTCAATGAAAACACCTACAACATCTTCTATTTAACGGGATTACGAACGGAGCTTCCAGTGGCATTGTGTTAATTTGGCTGCAGACCATAATTCTCCAGTACACCAAGGGTAAGGGTTTTATACCGTCGTTAAAACAGTGTATAAGCGTTCGTAATAAGGCAAACAGGATTCTCGGGTTCATCTCTAGGAGTGTGAGTAACAGAACTGCTGATGTTATCTTAAAACTTTACTTGTCATTAGTGAGACCCCATATGGATTATGCTGTCCAATTTTGGTGTCCTTATTACAGAATGGACATAGATTCATTGGAGAGAGTACAGCGTAGAATGACAAAAATGATCCATAATATTAGAAATCTTTCGTATGAAGAAAGGTTGAAGAAATTAGGTTTACATTCGTTAGAGAGACGCAGAGTTAGAGGGGATATGATAGAGGTGTTCAAGTGGGTTAGTGGGATTAACAAAGGGGACATGGCAAATGTACTAAAGCTCAGTGATAGCGAAAGAACTCGTACCAATGGTTTCAAATTAGATAAATTTCGTTTCAGAAAAGATATAGGCAAGTATTGGTTTGGTAACAGAGTTGTAGACGGGTGGAATGGACTACCAAGTGCTATAGTGGGATCTAAAACTGTAGGGAGCTTTAAGATAAAATTGGATAAGCATATGGACGAGAAGGGTTGGGTGTGAAGGGGGATCAGCCGGGTTGGGCCAATCAGCGCTCTGCAGACCTCCATAATCCTGCGTTAATCTCTAACCGTTTTGGTAAGATGATCCTCAGGGTATTAGAGTGTGAAGCCTATAATTGGGCTTTGTAATGAATTGGGGTTGTGTGGGACAGGGATCTGCCTTGCTTAGGCCAATCGGCTTTCTGCAGACTCCCATTTTCTTATGTTCTTATGTTATTTGGGTCCAAGCCTAGGCTACGTTTACCACGGAATCTTTAATGTATATCCTCAATACAGACTTATTTCCTTCACTTACCTCGTCAATAATAACCCATATAGGTGCAGAGGGCATGAATTATACCAAAGAAAAAGTGATGTTGAAACATTATCTGCAATTTAGCCATGTTGATTAACTCTTAGCCCACTTAACCCCTTCAGACTCATATGACGCAGAGGTTGCCAGATTAGCAATAAGAAAGAGAGTTCTCTCACTCTTACAATTTCCTCTTTTGGCGACCGTCAATCTTTTATTAATTAACCCTTGTCTAGCGGGGTGTTTTGGGCTCATTTGGGCATATTCAGGCCCTCCTGAATGATCAATCAAGTATCTTACTCTAGTTGTATTGCGGGAGTGAGCATGCTCGTTATTTCCCGCCTCGTATATGTGTAGGTGTTATATGTATCGTTGGAATGGCTGTGGATGTGTGTGTAGTCTGTATTTTTAGCCAATTGGCGACATCGGAAACGAAGGCTTAGGGTGGATCTGTATGGTACCATTCTCACTATAGACGGTACCGTCTCGCCCGAAGGCTTAGGTAGCCATCAGCTTAGGTGAACCATATGATACCCATCTCGCCTTGTACCATTTTTGCCAACCCCAGATGGGACGTCACAACGTCGTCCACTTATTCCAGGTACCTATTTACAGCTAGGTGAACTGAGGCTAACACATGAAAGGAGACAAGCCCAATTTGTCTCCGCCCGGCCGGGGATTGAACCCCCGACCCCTCGTGTGTGAGACGAGAGCTCTACCTACTAGGCTACGGGCAAGAAAATAAATTTATTCAGTAAAAAACTAGGCGCTAAAAGCTTCAAAATGAGACCAGAACGAGCTACGTAGCACTCGTGGTTCTCTTGCAGTGGTGCCACGAACATAGGAGTTTAGCGTATAGCGGTATATTTTTCCCAGCTATGCTCACTACTGGCTACACTGCCGGCCTCTCGAGAACACAGGGAACATGAGTTAATGGGCGGCGGTAAGCCCTGGGAGTCGGCTGTCTGGCCCGCTGCGCTCCCGGCCATTTGCACTCTATTTTAACCCTTTAAAAGCCTTAATAATGCGCCTAACTTGCTGCAAATTGGTGCACGACTTAAGTCGAGCGCCGCCAATAAGGGGTTAAATACCAAACCAGCGGGGGTGTGGGGGCGGCAGCCCCCACCTAATACTGTATACAGTACTAGGTTAGGTTAGGCTAATATTACCCCTTATTTTCGTCTTTTACCCCTCAATTTCCCTGTACTTCATAGCCCTCCCCACTATCGGGGTCCGTATCTTAAGATTGTTGGATAATGGGGAAAACGTTTTTTCCGGAGATTCTAATTAATGACAACCACTGTATATTGATGAAAACTAGCTAAAACCAAAACAAAATAAATCAGGAAATAAAATTTGGCCAGTTTCCTTGATATTTTCCCTAATTTCCATGAACACATTTTGGTTTAATGTAATTTTAATACCACAAATTTTGTTGATATATTTGAAGATAAATAATGAATCTAGGCCTGTATGCTCTAAAGATCATAAGATTTTTTTTTTAACCTTCGGCAAAACCTAATAAAAAAGTATGGTACTAAAATGTCTTTTTCGTAATAAGGTTGTCAATACGGTACTTTCAGTCATCGATAGCTCTAAAGATCATATGAAAATGTGTTAAACCCTCGGAAAAACCTAATATAAAAGTATGGTACAAGTACTAACATTTTCGTAACTAGGTTGTCAATACGGTACTTTCCTGTTATCAATGTACAATCAAGCTGAAGATTGCAGAGTAAACACCGTAGACTTCATCGACTTTTCTTTCACCTTCGTATAATCGACAGCCAATTTTTTTTTTTTTTTTCTTTTTTTTTTTTATTATTATTATTATTAACCCTCCGGGCCCGGGCTGGTCCGCCAAAGGACGGTCGCCCGTACCCGGGCGAAATGGCCGAAAAACGTCTAGGCCTAGGCTACCGTATTTTGGTTTATTTTAACTGCTAGAAATTTCCCACGCATCTATAAACGTAGTGGGGTTTTCAATCTGTAGACTGGCATTGAGTAGAGCTCTGTAAGTCAACTGGTTCAGTTGTGATGACAATTTCAGTGGAGCGAATTTTGCCGCGATGTTGACAATATCGGAGCTTTTCAGACACTAATTTCGTCTTACGTCACAACAATAACATTGATCCGACGTCTCCTTGTTTTCGGAGGTGCGGTGACGCAACGATCGGTTTTGTTTACATGCGTCGGACGCACAGCGTTCAGACCAAGCTGAATAGGCTTGAAAGCTTGCTGCCTATTAACATGACACCCGGGCTCCTGCCCTTCTTTTGTGGTTGCCTTTTAATATGACACCTGGGTAGGAAGGGTTAAGGGATTAGTACTCAACCAGCGGGGGTGTGGGGGCGACAGCCCCACCCATAATACTAGGTTAGGTTAGGTTAGGCTAATGTCTTTTCAAATCACTATCGGGGAGCGAGCGTGTCTCAACATCGATCGATAGGCCTAATGGGGAAAATAGGTTTTCCCGAGATTTCTAATTAATTACAAACACTATAGGCCTATATTGATGCAAATGACCAATTTTGTTTATAAAAAAACACTCAGAAAATTTGTGGTATTAAAATAAAAAAAATCCCAAATGTTATTATAGAAACCTTATAGGCCCTAAATCATATACATGTATGTAAATAACATCCAAAAAAAAAAATCCTTGAAAATAGCTGTGGTCCGTCTCCTCAACCCTTAACCTGACAAGCGCGATATAGACCTAGGTGCTAGGGTAGTTATTTGTGCATTTCTAGCCCTGGATTCTGACAGAATTCGTTATATTTACAATATAAACCATTATTTGTTTTCGGTATGCTTTTATTTTACATATATGATGTATATATGAACCTTCAAGAGTGCTAAAATAAGTGGGAAAAGCATTTGGGTGGTGAAAAACGAAGATATTGGCCACCCGGTCATAATCTCAGGCGAGAGAGAGACAGGCAGCCCTCCCCTCTCGCTGTCTGGGAGTCAACTGAGACGAGCGGGGCGGTGTGTGCCGGTGTCTGGGTGTTGCATAACGATCTTTTATGCAACCCACTTGTGCTACATTATCGCGGGAGAGAAGAATAACCGATAAATGATGATAATAAGAGGAAAAATAGGTGATAATTGAGGAGGGGAGGGAGGGGGGAATAAGGTGGGGAAGGAGGGGAGGGGGGTGGGTGAGATTTACATGGATGAGTACTGGAGGGGAATTATCTCACCTAGAGACAAATTCCTTTGTTTTGATAGGCCCTTTTTTTTATGGAAGGCTTTTTTTATGGTCCTGCTTCCGTGAGGCCTATCGCGTTCCCTATAGGAAGCCTTCCGTGAGGCCTATCGCGCTTGCCGGGTTAAAGAGCGGCGCTCGACTTAAGTCGTGCACCAATTTGCAGCAAGTTAGGAGTATTATTAAGGCTTTTAAAGGGTTAAAATCGAGTGCAAATGGCCGGGAGCGGGCAAAGCCCGCCCTCAACCCATCGTGTATCCAACATTGGCATTATAACTAAGACCATGAATACTCATTTCTCAAAATCTGTAGGAAGAAACATGAAAAATAAGGGTGCGAGCCTATTCCCTATAATTACCAATATATCAGTTCATCTTGGGACGATACCGCTCTCGCGGATTACCCTTACCGTTCACGAGCCAAATACGGGGGGGAGGGGGGGGGGGGGTTGAATACTAATTTGTATTGATAAATAGAAACACTGAATATCAAGATGCAAATTACACAGTGCACTAATGACATTATAATGCACGTTGTGTGAAACAGGTACACCGCTGATGTAAAATTAACCGGGTGTAATGACGACATGTTGGCCGAGGGCTGGAATGACGTCATCGCTGAGGCCCGCCTTGGCTGATGACGTCACGATAGTCAACAACCAATCACAAAGCAAGGATACACAACGTCTTGGCTTGGTTAATCAAGATGGCTATATTCTAGTTAATCGCCGTGTTTCAACCCCTCTCTTTCCCTGATATATTTCATACCCTCCCCAGCTATCAGGGTTAGTATTGTTGAGGTAAGTGAAGAAAATAACTAAGAGATATGAGGATATAAATAAGGATCCTTAGTTAATGGGCAAACAAAATACGGTGACTCCCGCTACATAGGATCTTACCATAAATTGTTTCTAATAGGGCGGATGTAGTGTCCTTGAAGATTATCCATTATGGATTAAGTTACCGACCAACCAGTGACGGGCCCCATCGATGATTATTAGTGTGTTATCACTTTCATGAACGATACCGTACTTTGTTGGTGTACTGTATATGTACTTACTGTCGCAAATTAGTTATAAGTGAAATACGAGAAACTGTAAAAAATACCTCCCTGTCGATGGCCGCGGCGCAATAGTACACAATGGCCGTCGTTCGGGAGCTCTTACCCTCAATCTTTCAGTCGAACGTCACTACACCTAGCGGTCTTTTTAGGAACCATGACCCATAGCATGAACCAATCACAATGCTTCCCGTCACTCATGGAACCAATCACAGCCTTCCATCAAATTATCAACCAATTACACAGTCTTTCAGTCGTCACGTCACGCTCCTCGCCGGCCCGGGCGGGCTCAGTTTGAAGATGGAGGTCGTGGTGGTATGTGCTACGAGTTTTTCAGGTAATTTGTTGTACTGTACTTTGGTATTTTTATTTACCGGATCAGTCTGAAGATGGTTTTTTCTTTGATATACTGTACAGTGTTGTTTAATACCAAGGACTGTTGCATTTTACTATTTTCCCATTATCCACCAATCTTAAGACACGCCCCCCCCCCCCCCCACCGATAGTGAAGATCAGGGAAATTGCTGGGTAAAAGGGGTAATATTGGAAGAACTCTGAAAATACAATATTTAAAAGTAACAAAACCTGAAAATGGAAAAATCCGAGCCAAGTTTTGACCAAACTTGGCTCGGGTTTTTAAATTTTTCAGAGTAAAAAATCACAGTAACCTCATTTCGAAAGTTGCCTCGGGTTTTTTTGGGGCAAAAGTTGGCTCGGATTTTTAAGTGATTTAGCGGGGGTGTGGGGGCGGCAGCCCCCACCCATAATACTAGCTTAGGTTAGGTTAGGTTAGGCTAATGTTAACCCCATAATACTAGGTTAGGTTAGCTTATTTGGTTAGGTTAATGACGAAACTTGGCTCGGATTTCATGGATTTAGCGGGGGTGTGGGGGCGGCAGCCCCCACCCATTATACTAGGTTAGGCTAGGCTAGGCTAGGCTAATTTTAACCACATTGTTACTGGCTTTATCCACGTTGAAAAACAAAAAAACCCGAGCCAACTTTCGAAATGAGGTTATTGTGATTTTGGACTCTGAAAAATTGAAAAACCCGAGCCAAGTTTGGTCAAAACTTGGCTCGGATTTTTCCATTTGCAGGTTTTGTTACTTTTAAATATTGTATTTTCAGAGTTCTTCCAATAGCCTATTACCCCTTTATTTACGGCTTTTACCCCGCAATTTCCCTGATCTTCATAGCCCTCCCCACTATCGGGGGCTGTGTTTTAAGATTGATGGATAATGGGAAAATATTAAAATGCGACAGTCCTCGGTATTAAACAACACTGTGTATCAAAGAAAATATAAAAAACAAAAAAAAAATAACCTGAAAACTCCATTATTTTACTAGCAACACAAAAATGGGCGGCAAAAATGTAGTTACCGGGTGTACCGCTCGTCTTGTTTACACTACGCGGTCGCTCACCAACATGTTCCCGTCTATTTTGACTGCCTTTGGATACAAAAATACATTACCCTAACCAAACAACCTAACCTAACCTAACCTAGTATTATAGATTTATAAGTATTTATTTTATTATTAGCCTAAGTATTTATAGATGATTTATGTTGTATGTCGGTAGTGGTACACCCGGTAACTAGGCCTACATCCTTGGGTTACCGGGCTGCGGGGGGCTACTAATACTGATACTGTAGTATGGCTAAGTTGCTAACTAGCCTAACCTTAAAATCCTGTAAGTGTAAGTTAGCCTAATAGGCCTAGGCTATAGCCTGGATAGCCTGCTACATTAAAATAGGTTAGGCAGCTAGCCTTGGCTGCCCTAGGCTAGGCTATATATTAATAATAATAATAATAATAATAATAATAATAATAATAATAATACTTTATTTCAGACTCACACAGTACAGAGGGGACCATACTGGGGTCCATATATACCTTACAGTAACATAAATATATATAAGCTACTGTACATAGGCTACATAAAATAAAAAAAAATTAAATAATACCCAGCTTGCTATCATGTAGTTCACAGCACTGCCTCAACCAAAAACAGTGGTCATCAAACTACTGTGTTACCAAAACCACTGTCCTAATTGTGTACAGTACCATGCCTCACATCATTTAGCTTCCGGTACAGTATGTTGCTACAGTACAGTATAGGAATATCGTTACTGTACTGCACTATGAGGTTCAGTACCGGTATGCTAATTCTGTAGAGTAGCAGACCTGAAATCATTACTTAAGGTTAAATATAGAGCAACTACCTCCAGTGTGCCTGGATCCTAGAGGTGTACACTATGCTTGGAGTTTGTAGCATTTTAATGATACTGTTCTCAGAAGTGTTAAGGCGCTGAATGAATTTATATGTTAGCTTTCTAATGAGTGATTGGTAACAGTGTAAGTTCATATAGGCACATAGTGTACTTGTACTCTCATATTTTGAGAGCCCCAGAAACATTTTCATGATATTGTGATATGAGATACTTAGTCTATTCACCGTCATTTTCTTATAGTTCCACCATAGTTGTGCTGTATACATTGGTGAGCAGTAGGAGTTGAACAATGTTATTTTTGTATCCCATGTGCACATATGAAATTTTCTTAATATTGAATTTCCCTGCATGTAAAGTTGCCTTCGCTGACGACCCATATCCTCATCATCTGAGCGATCACTTTAAATATAGTGTCCTAGATACTTTACTTTACTTACTTCTTCTATAATTTCTTCATACAAATGGAATTTAGGTAGCTTTGATTTCAATAGAAGGTTAGATTTAAATATTATGATATTGCTCTTTATAGGATTAAATTTGACTGAATGTTCGATTCCAAATTTTTCACATACTCTTAATAATTTATCCAGTCCTGCTCCAGAGGGCGCGATTAAGGCTAGGTCATCAGCATACATGAGATGATTTACAATGGTGCTGTCAATGCAGCACCCAATGCGAGTCTTGTTCAGCTCCAGACTAAGATCATCCATGTAGACGTTGAAAAGATACGGAGACAATATCCCCCCCTGCCTAACACCATTGGTTACGGCGAAAGAGCCTGACAGGATGTTGCCCCATCTTACACACAATTTTTGATTAGCATAACAGAAAATAAGTATCCTAACAATATAGCTAGGCACTCCCCTGTTAACTAATTTTTCAAATAAGGTTTTGTGACACACCCTATCAAAAGCCTTACTTGCATCAAGAAAACAAGAGAAAATTGAGCTATTTAGTTTGTTGTATGTATCAATCACTTCTTTCAGCACATATATGCATTGGTCTGTGCCGTGATTTTTCTTAAAGCCAAACTGATTGCTGCTGGTGACAATATATGCAGACATTCTTTCTAGCAATATAATTTCAACTACCTTACTCACCACACTAGCAAGTGCTACTTGGCGGTAGTTGTCTTTAGCTGTAATTTTACCTGATTTATCTTTAACCTAACAAGTGCGCATGGGGGTAATTAGAAACTCTATGCTGACGTATTTGAGGTGTTTCCGTCACTAAAATATTCATTGTACCATTAACCCTCTCCGACATATGACGCAATTTTGAGCCTATTAGGGATACTTTAATGCCTTTATTACCATCAGGGTTTTTTACAAACCTTTATTTTAGTTACTTCAACCTCTGCAGTTGTCTTTGAGTTAGATGTGGGCAGAAAACTAATTTTGGAGAGGTATTTATAAGAGTGAGAGAACTCTATTTCTTATTGCTAATCTGGCAACCTCTGCGTCATATATGTCTGAAGGAGTTAATAGCATTAATACTTATCCATATGCACCTATTATGGGTTGATTATAAAGGTATTAACCTGAAACAACAATAAAATGAGTGAAAACAGCGTTTGGATGGTCAAAATCGGAGATATAGCCCGCGAGTTGTATAATGTATGGGTGAGGCAAGCTGCTTTCCCGCCAATTTCCCCCAAGGCCACTGAGACACAGTCGATCGATACTCTCTCTCTCTCTTGCATTCGCTTGCCATCAGTGATGACCACACCCTCCAACCGGATTTCTAATGTTAGCACGAAAATATACCTCAGAATAAGGGAATAACAGGGAAAATAGGTGATAACTGAAGGAGAGGAGGAAAGTGGGGAAGGAGGGGAGGTAGAGGACTGAGATTTTGCATGGCCCAGGGGCAAAAAAAAAAAAAAAAAAAAAAAAATCGGGTTGATTTTTTTTTTCACTCACTCTTAAGAGTCTCCCCGCAGTCCGCCGGGGGAACTCTTAAGAGTCTCCCTGCAGTTACCGGGTTAATGACAGGAACAAGTATTACGGATATCATAGACTCCGGCAGGACACCATGCGTAAATAGACTGGTGATGCAAGAACTAAGTTTATCTATTAACAACTTATCTGCATATTTAAGATGTTCTGCATATATACCATCCAGCCCACAAGCTTTGTTTAGGTTAAGTTTTCTTATGGCATTCTCAAGATCACTTTCAGTCACTTTAATGTCTTCATAATTACTATCTTTCACATATTGAATTGCACCATTAGTAGACCTTTGGTTTACACTGTTAAGTAGTTCCTTAAAATGAGTTTTCCATAAGTCAGCAATGTTCTCTTCACCCGTAACCCCCTCAACACTGACAGGTAATGGTGTGTTACAATTTTGCATGGATCTGATGTCCTTCCAAAAACAGTTAGTATCCTTTTCTGCCAGACTCTTTGCAAGGGCTTCCTTCCTTAATTGGTTTTCATTTTGCTTAATAAATCTAATGGCATATTTGGTCCTAGCCTTTGCTCTTTTGTGAAGTTCAAATATAGGCCCCTGTCTAGGCTGACCTACTTCAAGCCAATGAGACCTAGCATCTCTGGAGGCCTGATACAGGTCAGCCACATAGTCTTGCCAACCTGGCTTATTGAATGAGGACTTATATTTATGACTATTAAAAATACTTTCCCCGGCTTTTGATAAAGAATCTATTATACTATTGTAAAATTTAATAATGTCCTTTCTGTGTTGTGCATCACTACATTTTGGATCCCTGCATTGTGCTACACCATTACCATCATATTGCACCCTATTTAATAAGTCTTTGGTTTTATCACAGTACATTTGGCACTCTTCATTTGAGATTACATTCCATGGAACTTTTGCCTTGATGCTATTGCTAGTTTCTGTTATTTCCGGTGCCTTATTAATTTGGATTGTTAATTCTATAGGTATGTGGTCGTCGTATCTTATGGCCATTTCTGAGATAGAGTCATGAAAGTCAGAGCTAGAGATTGCATGATCAAGCCACGACCTGGTCTCCCACGCTTCACTAACATATGTATAGCTATTTTCTGGAAGCAGGTTTATGGAGGACAAAATTAAACCTTGCTCCTCACAAAACCTTAACATATGTTTAGCAAACATGGAACCACCCAACTCGTGAGGGGTAGCATTCCAATCACCTACCACTGAGTAACACGTTATCTCTAATTCAGAAATTAGGCCACCAAGCTCCCCTAACTTTTCCAAATAAAGTTCTTCATTTTCTGCACACTGATACGGTAAGTAAACACAAAATATTGCACATTTTCTGTGTCCCACTTCCAGCTGTATTCCCGCACACCAGCTTAAATTTGTCTCAGTGGTTTTAATTACACTATCTAGGCACGATCTCCACATTATTGTAACTCCCCCTGGGGGGTGACCTACCACTATACTTGTCAAAATCACTGTTTCTGCTTGCCATGCGATATGTGACAATGTCAGTGCTATAATTTCATTTAATAGATAGATTGATGCATAGCCTAGTGTCAACTCATTCATTCATGACCAGGAATTGAGGCCAGAGCCGCCAGATCCTGAGAGTAGACTCCAGTGAGTAGGGGGCAAAGGCCAGAGCCGCCAGATCCTGAGAGTAGACTCCAGTGAGTAGGGGGCAAATTACCGAAAAAATCACCGTCAAAATAGACGCGAACTTAACCACGGCGATCGACAAATGTAAACATGACGGCGGCGGGGGAGGCGTCGGACCTTTGCAATCATGTTCTCGTCTATTTTAAATGCCATTGGATACAATAATATGTTGAAGGGAGGCTTTGCCCCCCCCCCCCCTCCCCCATGACATTTTGTCATCATCATATATATTGCCAGCAGGGAGCAAATAACCGGAAAAAAATCGCCGTCAAAATAGACGCGAAGTTAACCGCGGCGATTGACCTATGTAAAGCGATGGAGGGAGTGAATGCAGAAAAGGATATAGGAGTAGTGATAGACAATAAGTTAAATTTCTCAGAACATTTAGCGGAAAAGATAAACAAAGCCAATAGAATTGTAGGGCTGATAAGGAGGACATTGTGTCACTTGACGAAGAAATCTTCAGGAATCTCTATACAGCGCTGGTTAGGCCGCACCTGGAATATGCGAACCAGGTGTGGGCTCCATATATGGTAAAGGATATAGAAGCAGTGGAGAAAGTGCAGAGGAGAGCTAGCAAGCTAGTACCATCGTTGAAGAACGCGGGCTATGAGCAGAGGTTGAGGACACTGGGGCTTCCGACACTGGCATATAGGAGAAAGAGAGGGGATATGATAAGAGACTTTTAAGATAGTGTCAGGAAAGTATGATGAGGACGTGTGTGAAGGTATCTTCTTGATGCGGGAGGGAACAAGAACGAGAGGACACTCAAAGAAAATTTACAAAGAAAGAAATAGTCTTGAGAAGGCAAAGAACTCATTTTGTGATAGAGTGGTAAATGAGTGGAACGCACTGCCCCAGTATGTAGTCGATTCCGAATCAATAAGGGAGTTTGAAAGTAATCTTGATAAAGCATGGGGAAGACAAGATTTGAAGTTTGATTATAAAACAAAAATGCAGAATAGTAAAAATGTTGCGTCTGCTACCGCCGCCGCCAACACCGTGAACGACCGCAGCAGTGCAAGTACTGGTACCGAGCTGGATACACAGGCCTAGTTTGACTTTTTCCAGAGGATCTACTGTAAGAAACTGTGGTATAATCCTGTTTAGCGAGAGGAACTGTACTTATATTTCAATAATTTGGTAATGTTACAATATATTCATTTTAGATTCATAAATAGTCCACTAATATACTAGGTTAGGTTAGGTTAGGTTAGGTTAAAGATATTGTTCAATGATTCTTAGTAAATAGGCATCTGAAAAACAGTTCCTCCCGCTACACCTCCCGCTTGGTGTAAACTTAGTCACTGAGTTGATAAACACCATTATTAAAGATGAGAAAATCCCAGAGGATTGGCTCAAAAGTGTAATAGTAAATATATACAAAGGAAAAGGGGATGCGCTAGATAGAGGAAATTATAGGGGCCTGAAAATGCTTGACCAAATCATGAAGGTCTGTGAGAGAGTCCTTGAGGGTTTGATCAGGCAAAGCATCTCTATTGATGATATGCAGTTTGGTTTTATGCCAGGACGTGGTACAACCGATGCTATCTTCATAGTCAGGCAGATACAGGAAAGATACCTACTAAAAGGCAGGGATCTTTACTTTGTGTTTGTGGACCTGGAGAAGGCCTTTGATAGGGTACCTAGAGATGTTGTACAGTGGGCTATGAGGAAACTTGGTGTGGAAGAGTGGCTGGTGCGTGTGATAATGAAGATGTATGAGGATTCGCGAAGTTCGGTGAGGGTGAAAGGTGTACTGAGTGATGAATTCGCAGTCCGTGTTGGAGTCCATCAGGGTTCAGTGTTAAGCCCCCTCCTCTTTATTATGGTCTTGGAGGCGCTGTCTAGAGTTTTTAGAGGCGGACTCCCGTTGGAACTGTTTTATGCAGACGATTTAGTCCTAATAGCTGACAGTATGCAGGATGCTGAGGCCAAATTCAGAAAGTGGAGAGAGGGCATGGCGAGCAAGGGTTTAAGAGTCAATATTAACAAAACCAAGGTTATGCATTGTAGTTTGAGACGAGGCAATGTGGAAAAGAGCGGTGCATACCCATGTGCAGTGTGTGGAAAGGGAGTGGGCGTTAACTCAATTCAATGTAGCATCTGTCGATGTTGGGTACACCATGGGAGTAAGCGCTGTAGTAGAATAAAGGGGCCCCTGCCGAAGGATAAGTCAGAAATAGAGAAATTTGAGTGCGTAGTGTGCAAAGGCGAGCTTGTGTTAAGTGATGATCCTGTGGCTGTGAATTTTGGAAATGAGTCTTTGGAGCTGGTGAACAAGTTTTGTTACCTAGGAGATACCATCTCTGCCGGTGGTGGGGCCGAGGCTGCCACTGTTGCTAGAATTAGGTGTGGCTGGGGGAAGTTCAGAGAATTGATGCCAATCCTGACCATGAAAAGAATGCCTCTCCCCCTGAAGGGAAAGGTGTATGCCTCATGTGTTAGAAGTGCAATGACGTATGCCTCAGAAACATGGGCCGTTAAAGTAGAGGATGTCAACAGAATGGAGCGTAATGAGATGAGAATGGTGAGATGGATGTGTGGGGCCAGGCTACAGGATAGAATAACAAATGTTGAGCTGAGGAGACGTTTAGGTATAAAGAGTATTAGCGAGGTGATGCGTACAAGTAGACTGGGATGGTATGGACATGTGGAGAGAATGGATGAACAAAATTGGGTGACAAAATGCAGGTCTGTGATTGTGGAGGGAGCTGCACCAAGGGGTGGACCGAGGAAGACCTGGGATCGGACTATACGCGCCGATCTCAAATCCAAGAACTTGACAAGTGAAGCAGCCCTTAACAGGGTTGCCTGGAACGCCGCCATTAGGACAAGAGACTGAAACTGCACTTATGTGTGGAACACTCAGTCTTAAAATGTTATGTATGTATGTATGTACACAGGATCTTACCGAAACTGTAAACATGACGACCGTATGCCCGAACTCTACATCCATCCCAGATATTGCTCAATGTTTCTTAGTAAATAGGCATCTGAAAAACAGTTCTACCCGCTACACAGGATCTTACCTACCAAACACATAGTATGGGAGTGAATGTTGTTTATAGAAAGTACACGGATTAGCACTCCTATTTCCAAAGATAGCGTAATTTTTTCAAGTGATTTCATCCATTTTCGGCCCAGCGAAGGGAAAGAAATGCTTAAGTACTGTATATCACCTTTTGTATCTTCCCCGTTAAGCCTCTTCCTTTCTTTGAATTGTACTGTAGAGTGCTAGAGCAACACTTGAATATAATCATTGAAGACGGAATATTATCATAGAATTGCTTTGCAGATTCTCCCAATATGGTCTGCATTGGCCGGAGGAACCGAGACCGCTCCCCACCGACGCCTGATAACGAATGGGGCCACAAGAAGTTCTTTGACCAGCAGCGGGAGAGAAGCCAAAGATCCCCCGCCGACCCCGGGGTGGGAGAGAGACTGCTACAGGAGTGGAGGTGGCTACAGTGAAGACAAAGGTAAAGTAAATAACTAATTTAATGCAAATTTATATATAATTGTTGTTGTTGTTGTTGTTTCCTAAGCTGCTTGGCCGAACAGCCCCGAGTCCTTGAGAAAGGCCATGGCCACGATCGGGCTTTCCCACAGAGCTCTCATTGAGTGTAGATTGTGTTGTTGGTGTAAGTTGTTGTGTGAAATGCAGTCTTCTATGATGTGTTTAATGGTATAATTGTAGCCTTCAATAGTGTTACTGTACAGTACAGTACTGTAGGGTCTCACATAAAACGAGAAATTGGTTGATAAACGAGGGCGTTCTATGCGATTTCGCTCTATGTGAACACAGCATTTTGGTGGCCCAATATCGTCAATGTTCACTGTAAGCGTAAATTTCCGTCAGGAGCGTACGATATTTCGTACGTTTTGTACGATATTTCGGCGCTCTATATGAAAACTCCTCGGATTTGCCCCACTTTGGGCGGCGGACTCGTTTTATGTGATCACATTCGTTTTGATCGAAAATTAAATATTAATATTTTAGGTCGCTCGTTTTAATCGAGACTCGATTTATGTGAACACGTTTTATGCGGGACCCTACTGTACCGGTACTGTACTGTACTGTACTGTACTGTACTGTACTGTACTGTACTGTACTGTACTGTACTGTACTGTCTAATTGGCCCAGGTGAAGCCATAGATATCTAGGCCCAATAGGCCTAATATTGGGTGAACCATTTTCTTACAGTTTCTTACAGTAGATCCTCTGGAAAAAGGCAAACTATGCCTGTGTATCCAGCTCGGTACCAGTACTTGCACTGCTGCGGTCGTTCACGGTGTTGGCGGCGGCGGCGGTAGCAGACGCAAATTTTTTACTATTCTGTATTTTTGCTTTATAATCAAACTTCAAATCTTGTCTTCCCCATGCTTTATCAAGATTACTTTCAAACTCCCTTATTGATTCGGAATCGACTACATACTGGGGCAGTGCATTCCACTCATTTACCACTCTATCACAAAATGAGTTCTTTGCCTTCTCAAGCCTATTTCTTTCTTTGTAAATTTTCTTTGAGTGTCCTCTCGTTCTTGTTCCCTCCCGCATCAAGAAGATACCTTCACACACGTCCTCAACCTCTGCTCATAGCCCGCGTTCTTCAACGATGGTACTAGCTTGCTAGCTCTCCTCTGCGCTTTCTCCACTGCTTCTATATCCTTTACCATATATGGACTATGGAGCCCACACCTGGTTCGCATATTCCAGGTGCGGCCTAACCAGCGCTGTAGAGAGATTCCTGAAGATTTCTTCGTCAAGTGACACAAATGTCCTCCTTATCAGCCCTACAATTCTATTGGCTTTGTTTATCTTTTCCGCTAAATGTTCTGAGAAATTTAACTTATTGTCTATCACTACTCCTATATCCTTTTCTGCATTCACTTCCTCCATCGCTTCATACATACTGTATCCTACCTTGTCTATCTTGCTGGTCCCAATCCGCATGTACTTGCATTTTTTTGGATGAAAAGGGATTAACCAATGTTCAGACCATCCCTTCATGCCCTCCACATCTCCTTGAAGCAAACCCATATCTTCCTTACTCCTCACTCTTCTATACAGCTTAGTGTCATCCGCATACAGGTATACCTCACTTCCATTAGTTATAACTTCAGGCAAGTCGTTGATAAATATAACGAACAGTAATGGTCCCAACACAGATCCCTGAGGTACCCCACTTGTAATTTCCCTCCACCCCGAGCCTATTCCATTCACCAGTACCCTCTGTCTCCGATCTTTCAGGAAGGCTTCTATCCATTTCACACATTTCTCCCCTATATTATAGCTTCTAACTTTCTCTATTAACCTTTTATGTGGGACCTTATCGAAGGCCTTCATAAAATCGCAATATACCACATGTTCAGGTGATGTATGGTAGTGGGCGGTTTTGATGAGTTGGTAGACTGAGAAAGACCTTGGTCCTGGAATGATGTCTTGAGTTGGCCGGGGGGTGAGGAAGGATCTCAAGGTTAGAGGACTAGTGTGTCAAATTTAAATGTATTGCAGGAATCGCTGAATCGTCGCCATAATTTAATGGGCAAGATCCTGTGTAGCGGCTAGAACTGTTTTTCAGATGCCTATTTACTAAGAAACATTGAACAATATCTTTAACCTAATCTAACTAAAACGTAACCTTGTATATTAGTGGACTATTTATGAAAGTAAAATGTTAAAATATATTGTAACATTAGCAAATTATTGAGATATACTGTATGTGCAGGTCCACCCGCTACAAGGATTATCCCATTTAATGATGCGGCGAACCTTACATTTCTCCTGAATAATAGTGATTTTGTATAGCCTATGTGGCAAAAATCATCTAATAACCTTGAGGGGAGATTTCCACTTGAGGGATTTTTTTCTGGACTCCTTTCTCCCTCATGTTTAGCCCCATTGTTTTTCTAATTTTAAGACGTTTGCCCCATTATTTTGACGATTTTAAGAACTTTCAACCCATTTCTGTTAATTTTAAGACCTTTCGTGCCATTTAGGTGTCGATGTTATCCTGGCGAGCGATAGCGAGCCTGTAATTTAAGAGGAACCGGCTTTCAGCCGGGAAATTTTTCTACCGAAAAATGTACAAATTTATCTTGAAAGGGGCTCAAGGGGGTGTAATTTTAAGCTTGAAGGATATCTAGGGACCAAACTAAATACCTCCCCTTAACCCAAGCCTAACCTAGTGTTATTGGCAGATGTTGCCTCCATACCGGTACCCCCTCTAATGAGCTATTTAGGTGGGGCATTATATACCCTATAACAGCACAATGCCCTTCCAACGGTAATGACATAGCCTATATAGCAATGAAGTATATGATAGAAGGAACCTATAGGACTCACAAATATCAACACAGGTTCCATATCTGCAATAGCCTAGGCCTTGAATTTTTTAAAGAACTTTACTACAGTGTACTGTACTCTGTTGGTTCACCTCAGATAATCAGATTTTAAAATGTTGTGGTTTTATTACTTTAAAAAATGGAAAATCCAAGCTACCTTTTCACAAACTTATTTAACTGATCAATACTGTATATATAGACATACATACACACATTTAAAGACCGAGTGCTCCACACGAAGCGCGGTTCCGGTCTCACGTCCTAATGGCGGCGGTCCAGGCAACCATGTTAAGAGCTGCCTCACTTGTCAGGTTCTTTGATTTTAAGTCAGAGCGGTCTGATCCCACCTCTTTCTTGGTTCATCCCTTGGTGCAGCTCCCTCCACATTAATGGACTTGCATCTTTTCACCCAGCTTAGTTCATCCATCCTCTCCACATGTCCAAACCATCCAAGCCTGCTAGTACACATCTCATCACTGATACTCTTGATACCTAACCTTCTCCTTAGCTCTCCACATGTCCAAACCATCCAAGCCTGCTAGTACACATCTCATCACTGATACTCTTGATACCTAACCTTCTCCTTAGCTCTCCACATGTCCAAACCATCCAAGCCTGCTAGTACACATCTCATCACTGATACTCTTGATACCTAACCTTCTCCTTAGCTCTCCACATGTCCAAACCATCCAAGCCTGCTAGTACACATCTCATCACTGATATTCTTGATACCTAACCTTCTCCTTAGCTCTCCACATGTCCAAACCATCCAAGCCTGCTAGTACACATCTCATCACTGATACTCTTGATACCTAACCTTCTCCTTAGCTCTCCACATGTCCAAACCATCCAAGCCTGCTAGTACACATCTCATCACTGATATTCTTGATACCTAACCTTCTCCTTAGCTCTCCACATGTCCAAACCATCCAAGCCTGCTAGTACACATCTCATCACTGATACTCTTGATACCTAACCTTCTCCTTAGCTCTCCACATGTCCAAACCATCCAAGCCTGCTAGTACACATCTCATCACTGATACTCTTGATACCTAACCTTCTCCTTAGCTCGTCACTTGATATCCTATCTTGCAGTTTGGCCCCACACATCCATCTTACCATTCTCATCTCATTGTGTTCCATTCTGTTGATATCATCCGCTTTAAACAGTTTCTGAAGCATAGATCATTGCGCTTCTAATGCATGAAGCTTACACCTTTCCCTTCATGGGGAGAGGTAGTCTTATCATGGTGAGTAGTGGCAAAAGTTCTCTAACATTTCCCCAGCCACATCTTATTCTGGCGATAGTGACGGCCTCGGCCCCACCACCGGCAGAGATGGTATCACCCAAGTAGCAAAACTTATCCACCATCTCCAGGACTCATTGCCAAAGTTAACACTCTCGAGCCGGTCATTGAATACATACATACATACATACATACATACATTTATACATACATCTTTCATCATTCTATTGGGTGATTCCTGTTTTGGGTTTGTTTGTTTTTTGCAAGTTTTACATTTGAATTATACTTTCAGGAACAGCTGGGGCAGAAATCGAATCCCCGTCACTTCCGCAAGTTGATCCCAGTGCTCAGAATAGTTAACGAAGAAGAAGGCATGTACAAACTCCTGAAATGCAGAATATGTATTCGACAGCAACAAAAAGGTAATATTTCACCGCTTGTATTTTTATTCTGGCCATAACTGTCTGTTAAGGGGAGGTTTTGAGTTGATTCCCTAGACTTCCATCAAGCTTAAAATTACTCCCCCTTGACCCCCTTTCAAGACAATTTTGTACATTTTTCGGTAGAAAAATTTCCCGGCCAAAGGCCGGTTCCCCGTAAATTACAGGCTCGCTATCGCTCGCCAGGAAAAAGTCGACACCTAAATGGCACGAATGGTCTTAAAATTGACAGAAATGGGGCGAGGGTTCTTAGAATCGCCAAACTAATGGGGCAAGCGTCTTTAAATCTCACAAGCAATGGGGCTAAACATGAGGGAGAAAGAGATTCAGAAAAAAATCCCCCCGGTGGAAATCCCCCCCTTAACTATCTTCGTGGCGCAATGCATAAGGTGTTGATTTTCGGTGTGAGCGTCCTGGGTCTGCCAGATGTGTTTGTAATATTTCATTGATGGATTTTAGGAGTAGAGTTGGTTGGTGGAGAGAACATAATTATATATATATATATATATATAATTAATAACCAGTAGATGGTATCACACATGAGCTTTTATCGTCAATATTCAGCGGTCAACATTTTCGGGAACTTTTGTACGGGAAACTAGATTGAAGATAGATTAATTTAACCCCTTCAGTGCAGATGACGCCATTAATCCTACATCCTGGCTATTATTGGCCAATTTTCTGAAGCTTAGTAAGGAAGTCTAGTAATTATTATGTTCCTTCCAACAACCAACTCTACTCCTAAAATCGATGGAGGTGGAGGAGTGATATTTGGCATGGCCCAGGGGCCAAAAAAAAAAAGAAAAAAAAAAAAAAAAAAAAATGAGAGATCCAGTCTTGCTCCATCTCTTGAGGTGAAAAGGTGGTCTCTCCTGCCATTTTCGCCACAGTGCTCGGGACTGCTGGCAACTTTTATTACTGTATCCTACGGTACTCAACGGGTTAAGGGGAGGTATTTAGTTTGTTCCCTACGTTTTCATAAAGCTTAAAATTACACCCCCTTGACCCCCCTTTCAAGATGAATTTGTACATTTTTCGGTAGAAAAATGTCCCAGCCGGAGGCCGTTTGCTCTTAAATTAGAGGCTCGCTGTCGCTCGCCAGGAAAAAATCGACACCTTAATGGCACGAAAGGTCTTAAAATTGACAGAAATGGGGCAAAATGTCTTAAAATTTCTAAACTACTAGGGCTTAAAATCTCAAAAGCAATGGGGCTAAACATGAGGGAGAAAGGGGTCCAGAAAAAAATCCCTCAAGTGGAAATCTCCCCTTAAGCTTGTACCTATATGTATGTATGTATGTATGTATGTATGTATGTATGTATGTGTGTGTGTGTGTGTGTGTGTGTGTGTGTGTGTGTGTGTGTGTGTGTGAGTGTGTGTAGGGTTGGTGTGTGTATGTATGTATGTATGTATGTATGTATGTATGTATGTATACAAATATTTAGATAGACAAACTAATGGTACTGTTCCACCCGTACAGAAATATGACGACCGCCTGGACGTTGGTGTCAGTGGTTGGCGGCCCTTCTACCCCCGCAGGAGCCCCCTGACCCCCCCACCCTGTCCTCCGTGGTGCCCAGGGACCTGACCCAGGCCTCCCACGGACAAGACCGGAGCTACTCTAGTCGTTTCTGAGTTACAGAGGTTTTTGTTGTTGCTGTTCCTCAGGCTGTCTGGCCGAGCAGCCCCAAGGTCCCAAGCAAGGCCAAGGCCATAACCGAGCGCCCCCACAGAACCCTCCCAGCTTACCACTAATAATGCCCAGGTGACCGAAGCCACTCAAATGCAGGGAGCTGAGGAGGGTGCGGAAACGCCTGGGAAACAAAAGCCCCACCCAAGGCCCTGTGCCCCTCAGCAATTATGAAGGGAAAGTTGAGGGGCAAAGGAAAAATGTGACGCTTTGGCTTCCAATCTTGGTAGATTGGGAGGTCAATCCACGGAATAGATGCCGTCACTTGAGATCTAGAAGATATATAAGTAAAAGGAACAGTCAGAGTAAGCTATGGGTATGGCAGAGATTGCTCAGTTCTCACTCTGATAGACCAGCCCATCACCACATGACCAGAACCCAATCCTCTCAGCGTCAGCTAGGAAAGGCCCTAGAATTAAGAGTATTGTACAGATTACATCAAACGTCGACGATATCGCTCATAGCAAGTTATTTGGCGTAAACTCAGGCGGTGTGATGGTAGACTAATTTTGTACTGTCGGCTACCACCAGTCTTCATTAATTGTATTTCTGCATTGCATACGTAATGTTTGTTAAGGGCAGGTCTCCACTTGAGGGATTGTTTTCTTGACCCCTTTCTCCCTCATGTTTAGCCCCATTGCTTTTGATATTATAAAACGTTTGCCCCATTAGTTTAGCGATTTTAAGAACTTTAACCCCATATTAAGACCTTTCGTGCAATTCAGGTGTCGATTGTATCCTGGCGAGCGACAGCGAGCCTGTAATTTAAGAGGAACCGGCCTTTGGCCGGGACATTTTTCTACCGAAAAATGTACACATTTATCTTGAAAGGGACTCAAGGGGGTGTAATTTTAAGGTTGATGGAGGTCTAGGGAACAAACTAAATACCTCCCCTTAAATAGCCTAAATAGGTTTAAAGGTGGGGACTCATGCACATACCCCATAGCTGGGGGTGGCATAGTAGATTCATATTTTTCCATTAAGAGTCGATAAATCAGTTGCTAAGGTATTCAATTTACCATCAGGTGAAATAAAACCAACTAGTATTTGTGCTGTTGGTGTGTGTCTTTGTGGCGCAATACATAAGTGTTGATTTTCGGAGTGAGAGTCCTGGGTTCGAATCCCCGGACTGCCACATGTGTTTGTTAATTTCATTATTCGAGTTTAGGAGTAAAGTTGGTTGGTGGAGAGACCCTAATAATGTTAAAACATATACTTGTATATTCTGTGAGGCCTTGTACGGTCGCGCTAATAAGTCATGTCCCAGCTGTCATTACGTTTGGCTTGCTCTGTGCTGTATTAATGTCTGTCAGATGTTGAATAGGGTGGGTAAGTGTAGGAACATGTTTGTATAGTTCACTCGATATGAAGAAATGAAGCTTAGATATTGCTGATACCAATTATTGACCAACACATACTTGGTGCCAAGACATCACTTATTAGCGCGACTGTACACCAAATTACAAGTATCCTTCTCTAATATTTTAATCACCATGAACCCTAACCTCTGTAACTCAAAAAGGGCTAAAACAAAATTTGGGCTGTACATTTCCAGACGTATTCCCTGGCTGACCCTTCCCCAATGGTATAAATATTAGCTTGATTACTCTAGTAATTTGTGAGTAGTATTAGTAGTGGTTCCCTAGGCTGCCTGGCCGAACAGCCCCGAGCTCCTAAGGAAGGCCTTGACCGAGACCGGGTTTCCCCACAGTGTTTTCAAGGCGTGTGTGTTGTGCTGTTGGCATAAGTGGTTGTGTGTTATGCAGTCTTCCATAATGTGTTTGATAGTGTGCGGTGTTCTGTTGCAACCCGAGCAGGTGTCCTGGACGGAGTCATCCAGCCTCTTCTGATAACTCAGAAGGGTTGGATGGTGCCCACATCGTATGTGTAGCCAGGTGGACTCTGTCGTCACGGTAGAGGAGGGTCTCTGAGGGATGGACTTGAGGGGGCCTTGCATGTAGCTGAGTGTTGTCTTTGAGTGACTGGATGGATCGCTTGGTGATTTTAATATGGATATGCTTCTGGAGGCTGGCTTGGGTGTGTGTGTGGATGTTCTGGGATGTAGTGTAGTGTAGTGGGTGGTGTTGGTTTGTGGAGGCTGCAGCGAGAAATTGTGTGCTCCTCGTATCAAGGTATTCCTTGATTTTGAGGACTTGGGTTTCCTGGTGTAGATTTTCTGTAGGTGTGGTAGCTGTGCAGCCAGTGATTATTATTAGGGCTTTGTTCTATATGTCTGTAGGGTGTTGTGATGTGTTTCAGAGAGGTTAGAGACCCAAGCAGGGCTAGCATATTCCATCACTGAACATATGTATTGTTTGTATACTGTGGTGTTAGTTTGTTTGAGTATCCTAGGTTTGAATCCTTGGAGTAACACATGTATTCATTAGTTTAATGTTGTTGTTGTTGTTGTTCCCTAAGCTGCCTGGCCGAACAGCCCCGAGTCCCTGAGGAAGGCCATGGCCACGATCGGGCTTTCCCACAGAGCTCTCATTGAGTGTAGATTGTGTTGTTGGCGTAAGTGGTTGTGTGAAATGCAGTCTTCTATGATGTGTTTAATGGTATGGGGTGCTGTGTTACATCCCGGGCAGGCGTTGACAACGGAGTCATCCAGTCTCTTCTGATAGCTCAGGAGAGCTGGATGGTGTCCGCATCTCAGCCTGGCCAGGTGGACACTGTCCTCGCGAGGGAGGGAGGATTCGGAAGGATGGATTTCGGGAGGTCGTGCATGCAGCTGCGTGTTGTCTGTGAGTGAGTGGATGGATTGGCGAGAGATATGAGTATGGATGTGCTTCTGGAAGTTGGTTCGGGGTGGGCAGGGAGGGAGAGAGGACAATAATTGTGTGTGATACCGTGTGCTGGGTGTTGTTTTGATATTTCTTGGTGTCTGTGGGTGTGTTGCCATGTAGTTTAGTGGGTGGTCTTGGTTTCGTGGAGGCTGCTGCCAGGAATTGAGTGCCTCTCATGTCCAGATGGTCTTTGACTTTGAGGATTTTGGTTTCTTGATGTAGATGATCTGTGGGTGTAGTAGCTGTGCAGCCTGTAATGATCTTCAGGGCTTTGTTTTGAATAGTCTGTAAGGTCTTATGATGTGTTTCAGCTAGGTTAGAAGCCCAGGCTGGGCTTGCGTATTCCATCACTGATCTTATTTATTGTTTATATACTGTGGTGGTAGTTTCTTTGTTGTGTCCAAATTTTGTGTGAGCAAGTGACCTGAGGGCGTTAAGTCTGGGTGTCAGTTTCTTTTTAATGTTTGTGGTGTGCTGTTTGAATGTCATATGAGTATCATATGTTACTCCTAGGATTTTGGGTGTGTGTGTATGTGTTAGGGGTGTGTTGTTTATGGTGAGTTGAGGGATGTATTCGTGTTCTCCTGTCCAACTTGTGAGCAGGGTTGCGGTGGATTTGGCTGGGGCTAGATTAAGTCTGTTTGTAGTGCACCAGCCATGTAGTGTGTTGAGATAGGGTTGAAGGAGATCTGTTGCTCTTCTTGGGTCATGGTGTGTGCATGTGAGTGTTATGTCATCTGCATAGGAGGCTAAATTTATTTGGGGCGTATTGGGTGTAGTTATATCGTGCATGTACAGATTGAAGAGTGCGGGCGATAGGACGGATCCTTGTGGGACTCCGTTTGGAAAGTTTCTGATTTTAGATGATTTAGATCTGATGTGGCGGCGTCTACGCCGTGGGACCACCTCCCGGAGCTGCCAACCGCGGATGGCTGCCGACCCTCCACGGCCGGAGACAAGATCAATCGACCAGTGGAGGACAACCGGATGCCGGCCGCGGGGAGCAGTTTCGGGAGCCAAACCGTCACAACTATCCCCTGCGGCACGGGTCCTTGGAGTGGCTTCGGTCGCGCCGGGAATTTCCATTAGTTTAATTGATTAGGTTTATTTGTAAGTTAAATGGTGGGTTGGTGATTCATGAAATTATGTCCAAATGTTGTTGTTGTTCCCCAAGCTGCCTGGCCGAACAGCCCCAAGGCCCCGAGCAAGGCCAAGGCCATAACCGAGCGCCCCCACAGAACCCTCCCTGCCGACCACAATAAAGCCTGGGTGACCGAAGCCACTCCATGGCGGGGAGCTGAGGAGGGTGCGGAAACGCCCGGGAAATCATAGCCCCACCCAGGGCCCTGTGCCCCTCAGCAATTATGAAGAGAAAGTCGAGGGGCAAAGGTTGTCCAAATGTTGTGTGGGCAAGTGATTTGAAGGCATTTAGGTGTCAGTTTGTTTTTTATGCTTGTAATATGTTGTTTAAATTACAAGGATTTTGGGTGTGTGTGTATGTGGTATAGGGATGTAGTTTAAGGTGAGGTGTTCTACTGTCCAGTTTGTGAGAAGGGTCGCCGTAGATTTGGCTGCGGTGAACCAGTCGTGTAGTGTATTCAGGTACAGTTGGAGGAGTTGTGCGGCTGTGTTTGGGTCTCCATGTGTACATGTGAGTGTTATGTCGTGTGCGGAAGATGCTGTGTGTATCTGGGATGTGTGGGTTGTGCATGTAAAGATTGGAAAGTGTTGGTGACAAGACGGATTCCTGAGGGACTTCGTTTGTGAAATTTCTGATGTTCGATGACTGGCCAGCAAATCTTACATGAGCACATCTGCCTGCTAGATAGTTGGCCAGCCATCTTTTTGTGTTATTGTACATGTTTGTGTTAAGAATTTTGTAAGGTTGTGGCGGGGAATGGTATCAAAAGCTTTTCTTATGTCAATTGTAACAGGAAGTGTTGTTGTTGTTGTTCCCCAACCTGCCTGGCCGAACAGCCCCAAGGCCCCGAGCAAGGCCAAGGCCATAACCGAGCGCCCCCACAGAACCCTCCCTGCCGACCACAATAAAGCCTGGGTGACCGAAGCCACTCCATGGCGGGGAGCTGAGGAGGGTGCGGAAACGCCTGGGAAATCAAAGACCCACCCAGGGCCCTTTGCCCCTCGGCAATTATGAAGAGAAAGTCGAGGGGCAAAGGAAAAATGTGACGCTTTGGCTTCCAATCTTGGTAGATTGGGAGGTCAATCCACGGAAGAGACGCCGTCACTTGAGATCTAGAAAATATATAAGTAACAGGAACAGTCAGAGTAAGCTATGGGTATGGCAGAGATCGCTCAATTCTCACTCTGATAGACCAGCCCATCACCACAACAAGAAGTGTTCTGTGTGGTGGCCTAGCTGAATTGTTGCCATCAAACACTTTTTTTGTAAGGTAGAAGGGTGTTTGTGGAGTTGTGTCGGTTTGATGTAGCTAGGGGAATGTGAGGTGTGGTTAGTTGTAATGTGAGGCGTTCGGTAACTTTTGAGGGGGTGCAAAGGAGAGTGATTGGGCGGTGTGAAGAGGGAAGCATGGGGTCTTGTTTGGTTTGGGGATTGTGATGATGACACCATGCTTCCAGATATTTGGTATTATGTTGTGTGAATAGCTGTATGTTGGTGAGTGCTTGAATGCCTTGTGATCCCAGGTGTCTTAAGGTGTATGTTACTTATTTTGGCTAGGCCATAGGCGGATGAGTGTTTAAGGTTGTCGATGATATGCTTTCTCGATTTATAATGTGTAGGGCGCTTGACTTGCGCATATCACATATATGTCTGTCTGACTGTTAATGAAGGTTACATAGTCCAGGTTTGTAGGGAATAGTCGCTTTTGTCGGATGACTCATCGATTGTCACGGAGGAGGTTAAGATGGTAGTGAGTTTGTGAGTTGTTGTAGTCGTTCCCTAAGCTGCCTGGCCGAACAGCCCCGAGTCCCTAAGGAAGGCCATGGCCACGATCGGGCTTTCCCACAGGGCTCTCAAGGAATGTAGATTATGTTGTTGTTGTTGTTGTTGCCTGTCAGAGTCCCTGAGAAAGCCATGGCCCACGATCGGGCTTTCCACAGAGCTCTCATGTGTAGATTGTGTTGTTGGCGTAAGTGATTGTGTGAAATGCAGTCCTTCTATGATGTGTTAATGGTATGGGTGCTGTGTTACATCCCGGGCAGGCGTCGACAACGGAGTCATCCAGTCTCTTCTGATAGCTCAGGAGAGCTGGATGGTGTCCGCATCTCAGCCTGGCCAGGTGGACTCTGTCCTCGCGAGGAAGGGAGGATTCGGAAGGATGGATTTCGGGAGGTTATGTAGATTATGTTGTTAGCATAAGTGATTGTGTAGAATGCAGTCTTCTATGATGTGTCTAATAGTAGTGGGTGCTGTGTTGCATCCTGGGCAGGTGTTGTGGACGGAGATATGCAGTCTCATAGCTCAGGAGAGCTGGATGGTGCCCGCATTTCAGCCTGGCCAGGTGGACTCTGTCCTCGCGAGGAAAAGAGGATTTAGAAGGATGATTTTGTGAGGTCGTGCCTGCAGCTGCGTGTAGTTTACGAGTGATCGGATGGAATGGAGAGATATATGAGTATGGATGTGCTTCTAGAAGCTGGTTTGGGGTGGGCAGGGAGGGAGAGATGACTATTTGTGTGTGGTACAGTACTGTGGGCTGCCCGGGTGGTGTTTTGATATACTGTGTTCGTCCAAGTTTTGGTTTGTTTATTTTGCAAGTTTTACATTGTAATTCCTTGGTGTCTGTGGGTGTGCTGCCATGTAGTGTAGTGGGTGGTGTTGGTTTGCGGCCAAGAATTGGGTACTTCTCATAACCAGGTGGTATTTGACTTTGAGGACTTTGGTTTCTTGATGTAGGTGATCTATAGGTGTAGTAGCTGTGCAGCCTGTGATGATTTTTAGGGCTTTATTCAAAATAGCCTGCAAGGCCTTGTGATATGTTTCAGCTAGGTTAGAAGCCCAGTCAGGGCTTGCATATTCCATTACTGATCTTATGTATTGTTTATATACTTGGTGGTAATTTCTTTGTTGTGTCCAAATTTGGTGTGAGCAAGTGACCTGAGGGCGTTCTGGGTGTCTGTTTATTTTTTATGTTTGTGATATGTTGTTTGAATGTCATTAGAGTATTATATGTCACTACTATGATTTTGGGTGCGTGTGTGTGTGTCTTAGGGGGGTGTTGTTTATGGTGAGGTGCGGGGTGTTTTTGTATTCAGCTGTCCAGCTTGTGAGGAGGGTTGCAGTGGATTTGGCTGGGGCCAACTTGAGTCTGTTTATAGTGCACCAGTCATGTAGTGTGTCTGTAGGGTTGAAGGAGATGTGTTGCTCTGTCTGGGCCTTGGTGTGTGCTAGGTCGTCTGCGTAGGAAGCTATATTTATTTGGGGTGCGTGGGGTGTAGGTATATCATGCATATACAGATTGAAGAGTGCGGGCGACAGGACGGATCCTTACGGGACGCCGTTTGTGAAGTTTGATGCTAGATAAACTGAGCGGAAAATTATGCTTGTACACGTCTGCCTGCTAGGAAGTTGGCCAGCCACCTTTTTATGTTGTTGTGCATGTTTGTGTTGTAGATTTTATTTGTTAGGTTGTGGCGGGGGATGGCATCGAAGGCTTTACTAATGTCGAGTGTGGCAAGTAGTGATCGGAGCTGATGCCGTCAAAAGCTCTTTGTGTAAGGTCTGTAAGAAGAGTGTTTGTGGAGTGTAGTGGCCTGAAGCCATTTTGTGTTGGAGCTATGTAGGGGTAGAGCGTGTGTGGTCAGTTGTAGTACGAGGCGTTGTGATACTTTGGAGGGGGTGCAAAGGAGTGTTATGGGGCGGTGTGAGGATGGGTTTGTGAGTTATAGAGGTTAGTGTTCTTTGGTGTTGTCCATGACGTGGCTTCTGCCCTGACTGGTTCCTCGTGGTGTGCTTTCCCCTCGGTAGTGCATTTTATATTTTTTACATCTCGCTGTGATTTTTTGTTCCTTAATCTTGATCTGTCACTCGTGGCCCTTGTTCACTTGTTGGTTGGTGGTGGAGTGTGTGTGTTTGCCTCATCCTTCGTCCCTGCCCTATAAGAATTCCGGTGTGGAGCTCATGTGGTTTGGCTGAACTGATGACATAGCCAGAAATGTCTGTGTGTCTTCACCTTCCTCGTTTGGTGGTGGTGTTTGTTTTATACTGTACCCTGTTCAAAATAAGTATGCCAAAAGCTCTTGAACATTAACCTGTATAACTCACAAACGACTAAAGTAATCGAGCTAATATTTCAACCATTTGGGAAGAGTCAGACAGGGAATAGGTGTGCCAATTTACAGTCCCTTTGCTACAGCCACTTTTTTTAGTTGCAGAGGTTACCTACCTACTTAACCTAACTACCTACCTACTTACTTACTTACTTACTTACTTACCTACTTACTTACCTAACTACTTACTTACCTACCTACTTACTTAACTACTTACCTACCTAACTACTTACTTACCTACCTACTTACCAACCTACCTACTTACTTACTTACCAACCTAACTACCTACCTACTTACTTACCTACCTACTTACTTACTTACCTACCTACTTACTTACTTACCTACCTACTTACTTACCTAACTACCTACTTACTTACCTAACTACCTACTTACTTACCTAACTACCTACTTACTTACCTACCAACCTACTTACCTAACTACTTCCTTCCCTACCTACCTACTTACTTACCAACCTAACTACCTACCTAATCCCACCCACCCCCCCTACTGCCTACCTACCCACCCACCCACCTACCTACCCTCCCTCCCATCCATTATTTACCCACTTACCTACCGACCCACCCACCCACCTACCTATCTACCTACCTATCCACTTACATACCAACCTACCCACTTACCTACCTAGTTGCCTTCCTACCTACCCACTTACCTGTCTGCCTGTGTGTCTGTCTACCTAGATACCTACCTACCTGCCTTTACTACCGTGTTTAATTATACCATCAGACGATTATATTCAGCTTAGGAAGGACCTCTACATGGGTATACACTATCTCAATAAAGTCCCCGACTCCCATAGATTATTCCTAAGCTGCATGAAATTGACTATTGATTGCCATATTGATAGGTGTGAAACATGTTCTTTCTGTGTTATGTACAGTACACATATAATAATTGTACTACTGTGATTTTGTAATTAAATAAAGATTAATAAACGTTGACATTTTGTATCATAAAACCTTGTTCTTCACCTATGTATTACCATTGATACACATACATATTCAAGACACATGCTGTACATATAGGCTACACGCACGACACATACATACAGTACATACTAGACATATAAAACACAACATACATGAAAACAATTATACGCACATACCTTGATACACGAAAAGTATAACGCACATAGTTGCACATACGCACACAATTCAATTACACACAATTACATACATATATTGACACCAAAAGCAGAGCATAATTATCTTCAAGTGCTGATACAACATTATACATAAGTGTTACACATAAAATGCAGATAATGGTATAATATAAATATATATTTGGGGCAATTTTGAGGCCATGGAAGCCTTTATTATTATGATTAGAAAACAAAAAGTAATTACATGAGAATATTATATATTTAACCTTAATTCACCATTACGAAGAGATGAATGCTATTATCAAAATAAAGGTAATAGTGTATAGTAATGCAAACTATAAATATCCTAAATTCACATCGCAAACATATAATAAAGTTTAATTCACGAGTGTAGTTTTCCCTATATCAAAAGAAAACACTAACCCTCGTCACATCATACTGCTCGAGGACAGCCCTGTGCGGGTCTCAAAGCTACAACTACTAATATAGTGAAATATGGCACCATTTTGTAGTCATATAGTTGGTTATAGGACGTTTGGAGTGACATAACAGACGCCATTTTGGGGACAACCTGGACATCGGGCGCCATTTTGGAGGCAAAACATTGCTCAAAATGGCGGGAAAAAACGAATAAATAAAAAGGAAAATGGAAGTCAGTTCATAAAAATAAATGAATGATAAAGAATGAGAGGTGAGAATATGAACAGGCAATTATGGCTAGATAGAAAGAAAGAAGGCACCAACCCTCGCGAGATAACACTTTTCCCGCCATTTTGTCCCCTGGCCCCCTACCAGACCCCCCCCCCCTCCCAGGCCTATGACAGCACAGCAACCCCCCCTTATGATGTGCTGTTCGAGAGAGACTTCTATGCAAACCTAACCTCACGAAAAATTATCAAAATCGAGCCAAACCTCACTTTACATCAAACCTAACCTAACATTTAGGTCTTTTTCCAACAGCAGATCATAAGCTATGGTTGCTGAGTTGACTTAGGTTCCCGCCATTTTGCCCCCTGGACTCCCTACCCACCCCCCTCCCCCCCTCCCAGGACTATACCAGAAAATTACCAGGGGGTAAGAAATTCCAGATTTTGACCCAATTTTCGTGAGGTTAGGTTTGAGTAGAAGTCTCTTCCAAACAGGAAATCATAAGAAGGGGTGTTGTGCTAATGTAGTCCTGGGAGGGGCCTGGGTAGGAGGTCCAGGGGTCCAATGGCGGGAAAAATGAGGGAGTACCAGGGGGGAACTAACACGATTTTGGCCATTTTTAGTGTTGTTTGGTCCTCAAGATGGCGGGAGGTGGCCTATCGAGCTATTTTGTCCCCAAAATGGCGTCTTTTCTCTGAAAAGGGGCGTTACCTATTAGGCCATAAATGATAGTTGTCCGTTTATACACTAGATGGCGCCTAAATGTTCTTATTCAACTTATTTTCTCTTTCCATCTCATATCTTTATCGTATGTTCCTCTTATTCCCTTTTCTTAATTATTATCTTATATTTATATTATTATTATTTATTTTTGTATCTCTTTCTTTACTTACCAAGTATATATTATCAATATACTGTACACGTTGGAAGACACGCAGAGGGATGTCCTAGGGCTATTCTCAATCTTTCTTCTATTCAACAGCTGAGCTCTGGAACTCTCCCAGAATCAGTTTTTCCCTCTTCCTATGACTTAAATTGCTTAAAGCTGTGTGTCCAGGCATTTTGGCTCGAACGTCTCCTTGATTTTGGCCCTGACACTCTTTTAAACTCAAGGGGAGGCACTCGCCACAGGCAATTCTGGCCTTTTGTCTCCCTCACTCACATAGAACAAAAATGAAGTGTTCTAGGACAGTAAGATATGCGGGGGCTGTTCTGATATTATATAATGTGAATCGTGACTATTACATACTTCTCCCGATCTTTCCACCTTGCATATTAGCCATGTATCTTGTAGTTAGTGTGTTTTATTAAGCTTAGGAAGGTTCTGGGGGAGTTAGAAGGTTAATTGAGATAGATAATACCACTTTAATTGCTAGCGATCCTTCCCAAACTGAATAATATCGTCTAATGACTGGTAAAATAAAGGATTATTTTATTTTAATGTTTTATTGTTAATTATGGTGTTTTTTATTGTGTATTAATATTTACATAAGTTAATTATTGTTTGATTAACCCCTTCACCACCAATACGTAATTTTTATCATATTCTGGTTACCTTCAGACGATTTTCTTTACTTATACGACTCAAATGGGTAAATACGATCTCAATAAACCCTCTTAGCAGCATAGGTCCTTCTTAAACTGCAGAAAATCATATAGTTTTAGCCAGAAACAAAGGTAAGAAGGCGTCTTGGTGCTGAAGGGGTTAAGGCATATTTATTTATCTATTTAATTTAGTTCACTAAAACATTCACTGACATAGTTAATGGCATAAAGAAACACTTTTGGGGTTTACAAATAATCATATTTTATTTAGACAACTGAAAATTGAAGAAGATGGTGTGCGTATGTAGATGGGGCGCACATGAGTTCCCAGGAAGTACAGTCCTAATTGGTGTACACAGGATTCCAGCGACGCACACAGACATGTAGTTACAGTCACAGACCCTAGAAAGACAAACATATGACTGTTAATCACACATAAGTAAAAATAATACAATATCAACTGCCTTAAGGGGAGGAAGACCGTTTTTCTGGACCCCCTTCTCCCTAATGTTAAGCCCCACTAGTTTTGAGGTTATTAGTTGGGCGATTTTAACACCTTTCGCCTCATTTCGTTGTCAATTTTAAGACCTTTCGTGCCATTTAGGTGTCGATTATATACTGGCGAGTGATAGCGAGCCTGCAATTTTAAGAGGAACCGGCCTTCGGCCGGGAAATTTTTCTACCGAAAAATTTACAAATTTATCTTGAAGAAGGGTCTAGGGGGTGTTTTTCTAAGCTTGATGGAGGTCTAGGGAGGAAACTAAAAAAGTATATGAATAAATGAATTAATAGACCAAACAAACGGTCAGTCTCACCTTAAATTAGTCTGGCTAGTGTATCTTATACTAGCCAGACTAATTTAATGGGAGGCAGACCGTTTGTTTGGTCTATTAATTCATTTATTCATATACTTTTTTAGTTTCCTCCCTAGACCTCCATCAAGCTTAGTACATCCACGCATACATTACATATCTTTTGACATATTATGTCAAAAGATATGTAATGTATGCGTGGATGTACAGTATATGTAAATGCAATGTGTATATGTATGTATAACTGTGTATAAATTAGCACAACAGCAGGAATACCAGGACAATACATGGATTAGTTGTTGTTGTTGTTCCCCAAGCTGCCTGGCCGAACAGCCCCAAGGCCCCGAGCAATTCCAAGGCCATAACCGAGCGCCCCCACAGAACCCTCCCTGCCGACCACAATAAAGCCTGGGTGACCGAAGCCACTCCATGGCGGGGGGCTGAGGAGGGTGCAGAAACGCCCGGGAAACCAAAGCCCCACCCAATTGCCCCTCAGCAATTATGAAGAGAAAGTTGAGGGGCAAGGGGAAAATGTGACGCTTTGGCTTCCAATCTTGGTAGATTGGGAGGTCAATCCACGGAAAAGACGCCGTCACTTGAGATCTAGAAAATATATAAGTTAAAGGAACAGTCAGAGTAAGTTATGGGTATGGCAGAGATCGCTCAGTTCTCACTCTGATAGACCAGCCCATCACCATATGACTAGAACCCAATCCTCTCAGCATTAGCTAGGAAAGGCCCTATAAAGCCGCCTTTGGCGGGGGGATAGCTCCCCTATTTCAACCCCTTTCGGGGTCGGGCACCCGCCAGTTTTATTGTCTAGTAATGGCTGTTGGTCCACAAGTCTATCGCCATCCCCCCTATTAGTCGCCTTGTGCGACACACACGCAGTAGGATGCGTGAGGCATAATTATTTTTCCTCCACCATTAGATGAAGGCCCCCTTACCCCCTGGAAGGGGGTATGTCTGATATAGTGTCCCGAGTTGGAATCCCGGGAGGAACATTATGCTTTCATTAGTTTATTCAAGTGCATTGGGGTTTGTAATTGATGATTAATGTTAAGAATGGGGTGTTACTTAATGAACTAGTGGGTACCCAACCCCGAAAGGGGTTGAAATAGGGGAGCTATCCCCCCCACCAAAGGCGGCTTTCTAGGGCCTTTCCTAGCTGATGCCGAGAGGATTGGGTTCTAGTCATGTGGTGATGGGCTGGTCTATCAGAGTGAGAGCTGAGCGATCTCTGCCATACCCATAGCTTACTCTGACTGTTCCTTTTACTTATATATTTTCTAGATCTCAAGTGACGGCGTCTATTCCGTTGATTGGCCTACTAATCTACCAAGATTGGAAGCCAAAGCGTCACATTTTTCCTTTGCCCCTCAACTTTCTCTTCATAATTGCTGAGGGGCACAGGGCCCTGGGTGGGTCTTTGGTTTCCCGGGCGTTTCTGCACCCTCCTCAGCTCCCTGCCATGGAGTGGCTTCGGTCACCCAGGCTTTATTGTGGTCGGCAGGGAGGGTTCTGTGGGGGCGCTCGGTTATGGCCTTGGCCTTGCTCGGGGCCTTGGGGCTGTTTGGCCAGGAAGCTTGGGGAACAACAACAACTTAATAATCTGGTGTGGTAGTGTGAAAGGTTCGCTCGTAATGTGAAGTTATTCCAGGGCGTTTGTCTCTGATGTAACTATGTATGTATGTATGTACGGTGGCAAGAATAAGTCATGCCTCAGCTGTCATTACGTTTGCCTCGCTCTGTGCTGTATTAATGTCTGTCAGATGTTGAATAGGGTGGGTAAGTGTAGGAACATGTTGGTATATCTCACTCAAAAAGAAGAAATCGTGGGTAAATATTGCTGATACCAATTATTGACCAAAACATATAATTGGTACCGATACATCACTTATTAGGCCGACTGTACTGTCTTATACTGTGTACTCAGGCACATATCTCATAGCTGGGGGTGGCCGACTAGAGACAGAGCCCGAACAGAAACAACACAATGAAATTCAAATAAATAAATAATTCACACACATCTAGGTCGCCCAGAAGATTGAACTGAGATGTAATTTTAAGTTTGATGCAGGTCTAAGCAACACACTAGAAACCTTACCTTAATAGTATCATCTGCTGTGTGCTGTTACCGTGCTGTTTCACCATGCTGCTCCCAGGGCCCAGTATACAGCACAAACCACGGCTGTTCCAGTCTCAACTGTTGTTCCGTGTTGTATCCCCCGCCCCTGTTCCACCATGCTGTTGTTCCGGCATCAACCACTGTAACAAAACAAAACAAACAAAATACTTAACAAATGTTCTGTATAAGCTAGTCAGCATTCGGTCAGTATTTAGTATAAGCTAGTCAGCATTCGGTCAGTATTTAGTATAAGCTAGTCAGCATTCGGTCAGTATTTAGTATAAGCTAGTCAGCATTCGGTCAGTATTTAGTATAAGCTAGTCAGCATTCGGTCAGTATTTAGTATAAGCTAGTCAGCATTCGGTCAGTATTTAGTATAAGCTAGTCAGCATTCGGTCAGTATTTAGTATAAGCTAGTCAGCATTCGGTCAGTATTTAGTATAAGCTAGTCAGCATTCGGTCAGTATTTAGTATAAGCTAGTCAGCATTCGGTCAGCATTTAGTATAAGCTAGTCAGCATTCGGTCAGTATTTAGTATAAGCTAGTCAGCATTCGGTCAGTATTTAGTATAAGCTAGTCAGCATTCGGTCAGTATTTAGTATAAGCTAGTCAGCATTCGGTCAGTATTTAGTATAAGCTAGTCAGCATTCGGTCAGTATTTAGTATAAGCTAGTCAGCATTCGGTCAGTATTTAGTATAAGCTAGTCAGCATTCGGTCAGTATTTAGTATAAGCTAGTCAGCATTCGGTCAGTATTTAGTATAAGCTAGTCAGCATTCGGTCAGTATTTAGTATAAGCTAGTCAGCATTCGGTCAGTATTTAGTATAAGCTAGTCAGCATTCGGTCAGTATTTAGTATAAGCTAGTCAGCATTCGGTCAGTATTTAGTATAAGCTAGTCAGCATTCGGTCAGTATTTAGTATAAGCTAGTCAGCATTCGGTCAGTATTTAGTATAAGCTAGTCAGCATTCGGTCAGTATTTAGTATAAGCTAGTCAGCATTCGGTCAGCATTTAGTATAAGCTAGTCAGCATTCGGTCAGTATTTAGTATAAGCTAGTCAGCATTCGGTCAGTATTTAGTATAAGCTAGTCAGCATTCGGTCAGTATTTAGTATAAGCTAGTCAGCATTCGGTCAGTATTTAGTATAAGCTAGTCAGCATTCGGTCAGTATTTAGTATAAGCTAGTCAGCATTCGGTCAGTATTTAGTATAAGCTAGTCAGCATTCGGTCAGTATTTAGTATAAGCTAGTCAGCATTCGGTCAGTATTTAGTATAAGCTAGTCAGCATTCGGTCAGTATTTAGTATAAGCTAGTCAGCATTCGGTCAGTATTTAGTATAAGCTAGTCAGCATTCGGTCAGTATTTAGTATAAGCTAGTCAGCATTCGGTCAGTATTTAGTATAAGCTAGTCAGCATTCGGTCAGTATTTAGTATAAGCTAGTCAGCATTCGGTCAGCATTTAGTATAAGCTAGTCAGCATTCGGTCAGCATTTAGTATAAGCTAGTCAGCATTCGGTCAGCATTTAGTATAAGCTAGTCAGCATTCGGTCAGCATTTAGTATAAGATAGTCAGCATTCGGTACCGGTAGGCTACTGAATATGGGAGCCAGTACAAATAATAACATCTACAGAAATACCCTATCAGAAGAGACTAGATTACTCCGTTGTCGACGCCTGCCCGGGTTGTAACACAGCACCCCATACCATTAAACACATCATAGAAGACTGCATTTCACACAACCACTTACGCCAAACAACACAATCTACACTCAATGAGAGCTCTGTGGGAAAGCCCGACCGTGGCCATGGCCTTCCTCAGGGACTCGGGGCTGTTCGGCCAGGCAGCTTAGGAAACGGGAACAACAACAACAACAACTACTTTTATTTTCCAAATAATAGTGAGAGAGAGAGAGAGAGAGAGAGAGAGAGAGAGAGAGAGAGAGAGAGAGAGAGAGAGAGAGAGAGAGAGAGAGAGAGAGAGAGAGAGAGAGAGAGAGAGAGAGAGAGAGAGAGAGAAAAAAACAGTGTGTGAGTTAGCACACATCATCAATGAGAGAGAGTTAGCACGTATTAGAGAGTGAGAGTGAGTGAGTGAGAGTTAGCACGTATTAGAGTGAGTGAGTGAGTGAGAGTTAGCACGTATCAGAGTGTGTGTGAGTTATCCAGTATCAGTGAGAGTTAGCACGTATCAGAGAGTGAGAGAGAGAGTGAGAGAGAGATAGCAGGAGTGAGAGTTAGCCCGTATCAGAGCGAGTGAGAGCCAGCACGTATCAGAGAGTGAGAGAGATAGCAAGAGTGAGAGTTAGCCCGTATCAGAGCGAGTGAGAGCCAGCACGTATCAGAGAGAGAGATAGAGAGCAAGAGTGAGAGTTAGCCCTTATCAGAGCGAGTGAGAGCCAGCCCGTATCAGAGAGAGAGAGAGCAAGAGTGAGAGTTAGCCCTTATCAGAGCGAGTGAGAGCCAGCCCGTATCAGAGAGAGATAGCAAGAGTGAGAGTTAGCCCGTATCAGAGCCAGTGAGAGCCAGCACGTGGCAGAGAGAGA
>CM064558.1:13271830-13386830 GCA_032716605.1 Paralithodes platypus
TTAAGACGTTCGTTCCGTTAGTTTAGCGATTTTGAGACCTTTCGCCTCATATTTGTTGTCAATAATGAGACTTTTCGTGCAGCTTAAGGTGTCGATTTGTTCCTGTTGAGCGATAGCGATCCGTCCCTAGGCCCCACTATACTCTGTTCCTGTCCTGCTGACGGTAAATTGAATCCCTTAGTTACTAATTGCTCGATACTTAATGGCAAGCTATGAAACTGCTGTCTCTCCATCATATGAAAGCCAAATAGTCTATATATATATATTAGCACCAGACATGGGCATGATTATGAATTTATGATTATTAATCAAAAAAATCATAATCAATGCTACAATGTAAAAGACGTCGCCGGTACAGTAGGGGTTTCTGTGACTCAACCCTTACACAAACATCAATAGTTTACCTTTGATAACGGCATCTGCTGGTGCTGTGTTATTGAGCTGTTCCATAGTCCTCGCTGCATCAATTCCGGCCTATCCACTGCTGTACCATCCCTCGCCTCTATTCTTCCATGTTGTACCGTGTTGTTCCGTTATCCACTGCTGTACCGTAAGCTGTTCCATCCCTCGCCTCTATTCTTCCATGTTGTACCGTGTTGTTCCGTTATCCACTGCTGTACCGTAAGTTGTTCCATCCCTCGCCTCTATTCTTCCATGTTGTACCGTGTTGTTCCGTTATCCACTGCTGTACCGTAAGCTGTTCCATCCCTCGCCTCTATTCTTCCATGTTGTACCGTGTTGTTCCGTTATCCACTGCTGTACCGTAAGCTGTTCCATCCCTCGCCTCTATTCTTCCATGTTGTACCGTGTTGTTCCGTTATCCACTGCTGTACCGTAAGCTGTTCCATCCCTCGCCTCTATTCTTCCATGTTGTACCGTGTTGTTCCGTTATCCACTGCTGTACCGTAAGTTGTTCCATCCCTCGCCTCTATTCTTCCATGTTGTACCGTGTTGTTCGTTATCCACTGCTGTACCGTAAGCTGTTCCATTCCTCGGCTCTATTCTTCCATGTTGTTCCGTTATCCACTGCTGTACCGTAAGCTGTTCCATCCCTCGCCTCTATTCTTCCATGTTGTACCGTGTTGTTCCGTTATCCACTGCTGTACCGTAAGCTGTTCCATCCCTCGCCTCTATTCTTCCATGTTGTACCGTGTTGTTCCGTCCCTGTAACAATGAGAGACAAAATACTTAACTCTTTGACTACACAGTATAAATTATCCAAATAATATTATGGGTTGACAGATTTGCAAGTTTAACATCGTAAATTCAAGGGGGTACTATTCGCTTTTAATGAACCCCCTTCTCCCTCATGTTTAGCATATTAGTTTTGAGGTTTTAAGATGTTCGTGCCGTTAGTTTGTCGATCAAAAACCTATATAATTATAATCTAGCTTTCTCACCTGATGTTGAACAAGGTAGGGTTAGGCTATCTGTGTTGTCCTAAGTGAGAGGAGCCAAAAGGCAAAGCTGCCTGTAACAAGTATCTCCCCTAAAGTTGAAAGAGTGACATAGAGCCAAACTCAAGGTATGTTAGAGTCAAAAGGCCTGGACACACGGAGTTTGAAACAGTTTGTCATAGGAAAGACATGTTGAGGGAGAGAGTTCTAAAGCTTACTTGTTGAGTAAGACTAGGACTAGGAGAATTGGTTCACTCTTGGGTTAGAGAGTTGGACAGAATAGGGGTGGGGGGGTTGAGAGGTATGTGCCAGCACTCTCCGTATAGGAGTGGGTATCGTACCGGTATACAGAATAGGAGTGGGACTGTGTTGAAAGGCGGGTGCATCGGACTCGCCGCAAGGGAGGGGATATACACTGAGAGCTGTGATGAATACTGATAATTGTATTACCGGTAGAGTGAGAGATGCAACATTGCGGCGTGTAGAGACAGATTGTAGGGAATTGGTAAGAGGAAGTGAATTGATGAGATGAAATACTTATGATTCTACCCATTCAGAAGTGCGGTATGGGTGGAACCTCCCCAAACATGCGAACAATACTTGATACCGGTAGGCTATGTGGGCTCACAGATTCTAAGAAGCTGTTTAGCAAGAGTGTTAATATGATCTTTAAAAGAAAAGTCAAGAAAAAAAAAATCGCCATGAATATTGATAGATGAAGGGTTGTTGTTGTTCCCCAAGCTGCCTGGCCGAACAGCCCCGAGTCCCTGAGGAAGGCCATGGCCACGATCGGGCTTTCCTACAGATCTTTCAAGGAGTGTAGATTGTGTTGTTGGCGTAAGTGGTTGTGTGAGATGCAGTCTTCTATGATGTGTTTAATGGTATGGGGTGCTGTGTTACATCCCGGGCAGGTGTCGACGACGGAGTCATCCAATCTCTTCTGATAGCTCAGAAGAGCTGGATGGTGTCCGCATCTCAGCCTGGCCAAGTGGACTCTGTCCTCGCAAGGAACGGAGGATTCAGAAGGATGGATTTCGGGTGGTCGTGTCTGCAGCTGCGTGTTGTCTATGAGTGAGTGGATGGATCGGCGAGAGATATGAGTATGGATGTGCTTCTGGAAGTTGGAAGGGTTGATTTGCGTAGTTCGGTTAGGTTAGTTATAATAATAATAATAATAATAGTTCTTAAAGCTAGCGCATGCTAAGCCAGCTAAGGATAGCCCAATAAGGCCGATTAGGCGTATTTCCATTGGGGTCCTGTACTACTACCCCATCCCCTTGCTCATGAGGGATGGTAACGACTCAGTGCTTGTGAAAAATCTGTAATACGCCGAGCGTGGGCGCGATCCCGGGCCTTCTGGGTGGAAGTCCGAGACGCAAGTCACTACACCAAGCGAGCCGCTAAAGGGCATGGCCATGATCGGGCTTTCCTACAGAGCTTTCAAGGAGTGTAGATTGTGTTGTTGGCGAGTGGTTGTGTGAGATGCAGTCTTCTATGATGTGTTTAATGGTATGGGGTGCTGTGTTACATCCCGGGCAAGCAAGTAAAGTTAAGCTAAAGCTCATATTTTGTAACCTGGTGAACTTACAATTGTCGTTTCGAGTTATAGAACTGTACTACAAGCTAGCTAGCTGGCTGTTGTTATTGCGTCCGACTAAAACAATTCAGGCTGGGTGGGTGGGTGTGGGTGGTGGGTGGGGGTGGAGAGATAGACAGCCCATACTTGGATTTTCTCCCGGGCAGCCACTGGGTATCTCAGCTTGTAGTATATAATAACTCCTAAGTCTGGAAGGGTTTATGTAGTACGGTCGGTCGCACTAATAAGTCTTGTCCCAGATGCCATTACGTTTGGCTTGCTCTGTACTGTATTAGTGTCTGTCAGATGTTGAATAGAGTGGGTAAGTGTAGGAACATGTTTGTATATTTCACTCGATATGAAGAAATGAAGCTTATATATTGCTGATACCAATTATTGATCAAAACAACCTTGGTGCCGAGACATCACTTATTAGCGCGACTGTACACTCACTTGTAGATTATCATGGACTCCTCATGCTTTTCATTATGCAACTAGGCTATGTGTATTATGTATGTAAGCTGGTTTACTAATGATATGTTCTGTACATTAACATGAAAACAGTATGTATGTATGTATGTATGTATGTATGTATGTATGTATATAGGCCCTACTCTAACACCTTCCCCAGTTTTCCTTTTTTTATTTATTTATTTTTTTACTACCGGTATCTTACGTTTCCTTCCGGGGGCGGGATGCTAGGAATCCTCCTCCTCCCCGTGTAAAATTCCTCTACTAGACGAGACACAGTAAGGGGCGGGGGAACGCAAAAGTGGTTCCGGACCCTAAGAAATGGAACTTGTAAGGTTTCTGTTCGGGCTCTGTCTCGTGTCGGCCACCCCCAGCTATGGGGTACGGTATGTGCCCGAGTAGGCTACATACACCAGGGGGTCAAACCGGAACAATTTGTTTGAATACCGTACTAGCATAAATATGAGAAGGAATGAAGGAAAATTTATATGAAATAGCATTGTTTTGGCCATATTAACTATACTATAAACCGTTATTACAAGTAGCCTATACCGGTACATATACTGTATACCGGTGCGTCCTTGTATTGAGTATTGTTCACATGTGTGGGGAGGTTCCTCTCACACAGCCTTTCGTATCAATAACTCCCGTCCACTCACCAACTATCTGCAATCTCTCTCTCTCTGCCGCAATGTTGCATCTTTCTCGCTACTATAATAAACAGTGTTCCTCAGAGCTTTCCCAGTGTATACCACCTCCTCTACGTAGGGTAGCCTACGTAGTACCCGTCTTGCAACACAATCCCAACCCTACTCTGTGCAACTCTCCAACCCAAGAGTGAAACGTTACTCTCTGACTTTCTTCTATTCAACAGCTGAGCTCTGGAACTCTCTCCCAGAATCAGTCTTTCCCTCTTCCTATGACTTAAATTGCCTCAAACTCCGTGTGTCCAGGCATTTTGGCTCGAACATCCCTTGATTTTGGCCCTGTCACTCATTCAACTCTAGGGGAGGCACTCGCTACAGGCAGTTCTGCCTTTTGCCTCCCTCACTCACATAGAAGCAAACATACAATAATAAAGACTAAAAAAGAATGGACTCGATTTTCATTTGACAACCTGACGTCATATAAACATACATACATACATACATACATATAAGGATGTGCCTTGCTTGGGCCAATCGGCTTTCTGCAGACTCCCATTTTCTTATGTTCTTATGTTCTTATATACACATACATACATACATACATATACACATACATACATACAAACATACATACATACATACATACAGTACATGCATACATATATACAAACATACATTCAAACATATATACATACAAACATACATATAAACATACATACATACAAACATACATACATACATACATACCGGTACATGTTGCTGATGGATAGAACGTATGATGGATTTGGTTTTATACATACATACATACATAAATATATACAAACATACATACAAACATACATACATACATAAATATATACAAACATACATACAAACATACATACATACCGGTACATGTTGCTGATGGATAGAACGTATGATGGATTTGCTTTTATACATACATACATACATACATACATACATACCGGTACATGTTGCTGATGGATAGAACGTATGATGGATTTGGTTTTATACATACATACATACATACATACATACCGGTACATGTTGCTGATGGATAGAACGTATGATGGATTTGGTGTTATACATACATACATACATACATACATACATACATACCGGTACATGTTGCTGATGGATAGAACGTATGATAGATTTGCTTTTATACATACATACATACATACATACATACATCACGTCTTCTCGGTACTTATAAGAGGACTACAAATGACCGGCCATTGCAAGACGATACTGTACCTTCCATGTTTCTACCACACGGTAAGCTTAAAAGAATACAGATATGGGGATATTAATGGAAGTGGAGATGGGTGGCAACATGTAAACAATATCATGATAGTAATAGCTGCGAGAAGGGAGCACCAAGCTTATGTCTACTACTAAATACGACATAAGAGATAGACAAACCAAACTGAAATGATTACTGATTACGGATTACTGATATTTACTATAGGATGTAAGGTATCTTAAAATAACCCCCTAGAAATACTTTCTCTAAAGTATCTATTTCTTTAGCCTCCCCATTTCCCCAGCTAACCTAATCCCACAAGGACCCCAATGGAAATACGCCTAACGGCCTTATTGGGCTATCCTTAGTTGGAATTATGCAAGGCTGGTACAGGTCATATTTGTAACAAACTATGTGGTACCAACTCTGTAAATTGCTAACTGAATAAATATTATTATTATTTATTATTATTATTATTAATAGGCCATTGTGAATTGTTTTTATTGGAGGTGATTGTGTGAGTATAGATATTGGTGATTGTGTTAATATTATTAGTGGATGCCTGCTTGCGTGCCTTATTGATAGTAATATTTGTGTTATTTTATATCACTGATGGTGTTAATAGATATACGTTATTTTGTCGCTGGCAGTGTATTTGTGTATAGGCTACTGTATACATATGATGTGAGTATTACAAGTAGTTGTAGTGTATATAAGTAAACAATATTAAAACCAGTATTTGTTACCGTAAACAAATAAATGTTAGTCTTATATTCGTTGGTATGGGTGTTCATTAGTTTTGTTATTCGTAATAATGATTGTAGTTTTCTTGCTAGGGGTGGTGATAAATACTATAATCATGGTAGTTGTACTTACTCTAGTTGTATTGCGGGAGTGAGCATGCTCGTTATTTCCCGCCTCCTATATGTGTAGGTGTTATATGTATCGTTGGAATGGCTGTGGATGTGTGTGTAGTCTGTATTTTAGCCAATTGGCGACATCGGAAACGAAGGCTTAGGGTGGATCTGTTGGTACCGTTCTCACTATAGACGGTACCGTCGCCCGAAGGCTTAGGTAGCCATCAGCTTAGGTGAACCATATGATACCCATCTCACCTTGTACCATTTTTGCCAACCCCAGATGGGACGTCACAACATCGTCCACTTATTCCAGGTACCTATTTACAGCTAGGTGAACTGAGGCTAACACATGAAAGGAGACAAGCCCAATTTGTCTCCGCCCGGCCGGGGATTGAACCCCCGGCCCCTCGTGTGTGAGACGAGAGCTCTACCACTAGGCTACGGGCTGTGTGTGTGTAGAGGTGTGGCTGTGTGACAATTGTTGCCTGTATGTTTGAGTGACATTTTATGGTTGTCTTACATACTTTTTGTTAGCGACACTATATACTGTATGTGACCATTTTTATTTTGTGGATATGTCTGGACCTGTTTAATAGTGGCTGTACACAGGGTACTCCACGATTCTTTAGAAACCGTATCGGCACTTTCAGAAATTAAAGAGCGCTATTATGAACCAAACTATTCTATAAAATGTATATGTTTTTGTTGTCAACATTTTACAGCTACTGCCTTGTAAAGTAGGTATTGTTGCCATGTTCATTGTTTTAAATCCATGTTCCCGCCAAATGAAAGGGATATGAAAACAAAGTTGTGCATGGTGCAGCATGGTATAATTACTGTATATAACACCATAAACCATACACTACTAAAATAACCATTCCATTCTATCATTAGAGCGGGTTAAGAATGCCGAATGTAAAAGGCCATATAGTTGCAAAAGTATGTAGTATGTTGTATAATTATGCCTATAACGTTTTAAGTCTTTCCTTTGTAGAAGTATCTACAGGGAAAACAATATTGCGAGACACCCTGTATTTGTGTGATCAATTGTGTTAGTGGTTGTGTGTGTGTGTGTGTGTGTGTGTGTGTGTGTGTGTGTGTGTGTGTGTGTGTGTGTGTGTTATTGATATTGGTGTGAATGTTTGAGTATTGTTACATTTGGCTACGTTTGTTTGAACACATTATATTAATTGGTCTAGTGCTGAATTGTTTGTTGTTGTTTGTTTGTTTGTTGGTCATAGTTGATTACTTACATCTGGATAAACAGAGAACGAAGTAATCACGATTTTGTGAACGAAGGTAGAGGAAGCCATGTTTTTAAATGTATGTATTCTTATTGTTTATGTCCAATTGAAAAGGAGAAAGGGAAGAGAACAATAATTTGTCCCTTGTAATAAAAACACGAAGTTATTTCGAAAGACACACATGTAATCTGTGTCCGTGTGTGTGTGTGTGTACAAAGGAGTACAAAGGAAATCAAGCAACAACAGATCCAGTGACCCTTCTAGGTTGCTTGTCCTCCAAAACACTGAGGATCAAGTGTCCAAACAGTGGTTTAGAGTGGGTAAGGGAACATTGGAAAGGGAATTACTGCCCTGGAACTAATGTCCGTGGCAGGATTAGGAAGTTAGTAGGGGACAGATGGGTTAGTAACTGAGGGGGGGATAAAATAAAGTTATTCATTTACAAACGCAGTCAGTCGCGGGTTTGATGCGAGATATTTGTCTAGGCGGAGTTTAAATGAATCAACGGTGATGCAGTCTATAACGTTTCGGGGAAGCCCATTCCACAAGTTGACAACTCGATTGAAGAAGAAATTCTTAGATTCGTGCGAGTTAAAAGATTTACCAATAATTTTGCAACCGTTTCCCCGCGTGTAATTAGATTGGTCGATAGTGAAGTACTTACTACAGTTCATATTGTCGATGCCTTTGATGATTTTGAACACTTGAATTAAGTCGCCTCTTAATCTGCGCTGGGTTAAAGGAAATAGATTTAATTCTCTAAGACGCTCTTCGTATGGTTTGTTCTTTAGGCTAGGTATCATTTTGGTAACTCTACGTTGAACTCGTTCTAGCTTGTTTATATCTTTTTGGTAATAAGGGCACCAGGATTAAACGCAGTATTCCAGAAGAGGGCGGACTAAGGAATTGTAAAGGGTTAGGATAACTTCTTTGGATTTATGCTCAAATGACCTGCCTATAAAGCCAATTATTTTGTTTGCCTTCTTAACAACTTCTGAACATTGTTGACTCGGTTTTAGGTTACTCGATATTGTTACTCCCAGATCGGTTTCTCTGTTTACATTCTTAAGCTGAGTGCCATTCATCGAATAGTTTGCTTTCTCATTTAGGTATCCGATATGTAGTACTTTACATTTATCCGCATTGAAACTCATTTGCCAAATTTGGGCCCAACATGACAATTTATCTAGATTGTGTTGCATATCGTCAACTTGTTCTTTCGAGTGTGTGTGTGTGTGTGTGTGTGTGTGTGTGTGTGCTTAAATTCTACCTTACCTATGTTAAGCTACTCCTTGTCCTTAATGACATGACAAGCCGCCTAATTCCTTATAAAGTAGAAGGATGTAGTGAAACATTAAAAACAGTTTGACCCATATAATCCCAAAAGGGGCTTTTTGACCAAACATACACAAACACGTACAATGTATTGTACAAACTAAGTGTGCGTGTGTGTAAAAAATAATAATAACTGTATAGTAACTATCCTCAGTGTGTCTATGCTAGGTTCAGGATGTTTAAAATGCATAATATAATACATCCACTTTGTTTCACCTCGTTTCTTCTTGATCGATTACTCAAAGTGAATGAACTGATGAACTTCCACTGATCTTAGATCCCATGGACTATAGTTTACAAGGAATAAATAAACAACAAAAGAAGAGGTACTGGTATTGAGGGAGGGAAGCTGGGTCGAGCCAGCGCAGGCTAGTGTGGGGCGCACTCTACACTGTGCGCGGGAGAGAGCTTATTTTGGTCAGCCGTCCGGTAGACCTTAGTATATACTGTAGATCTTGGATTCAGCCCACCACATAATACCATAACATATAATAATACAACTATGTTGTCCTTAATATTCGACCATTTCCCTATTCTACGATATTGTCTTTCCACACAGGCCGTATGACCGTGTCGCTCACGTGATGGGTATGACAATCCAGGCAGTGCGGAAGATGGTGCAGCGCAACCTGCGTTCACAGCCAGACACACCACCTGAAACACCGAGCACTCCCACCATTACACCGCCTGACTCCCCGACCCCCTCCACTACACCACCTGTCTTTGACAGCTTTACTATTGGTGGCATACGACGTTTTGTGCATGCCAAGTTTGCTGCAAAGGAAACATTTACTGTTGTTATCCTGACCGATGATTTTAAGAGGGCCGATATTATTCCAAGTGAGACCTCAGAGACAGCGATATGGCGTGTGTTGCACAGCATGGGATTCCGTTACAGGGTATCACAGAGAAAAATGTATGTACGGAAAGAGTCGAATGGTATAGTATGTCGTCGTATTGACGTTCTCCGCGCACTCCAGCATCATCGGCAGGAAGGAAGACAGGTGGTGTATGTGGATGAAACGTGGTTCACAACAAGGATGTCACACAACAGGGAGTGGGTGGACAGAACACAACCTGCAACAAGTGCCACCTACAGCCGTCATGTGCCACCTGGTGAAGGAGAGCGATTTGTGGTGGTAGCAGGTGGCACAGTCGAGGGTTTTGTGGATGGCTCCTTTGTATGTTTCCCTGCAAAGAACAAAACAGGTGACTACCACGGGGAAATTAACAGCAGCCTTTTTGTTCACTGGCTCACAGCACAACTTTTACCAGCATTGGCAGAGCCATCAGTAGTTGTGTTGGACAATGCACCCTACCACAGCCAGTTTACGGAGGAAAGTCGCTGTCCCACTACTACCACCAAACAAGCTGACCTTGTGAAATGGTTGGAGGAAAGGAAACTCCTCTTCTCACCTCACGCTACTCGTCCTGAACTCCTTCGTATATGCAAAGAAAATCGACCAAAGCCACGGTACAAAGTGGATAATATAATCCGAGAATGGGGTCACGAAGTTGTCCGACTTCCACCGGCGCATCCTGAGCTGAACGCCATCGAGCAGGTGTGGGGGTGTATGAAGAGATACGTACGCACCTCGTTACAACGATTCACTCGTGCCAGCCTGAAGGCCAGGTTAGAGGAAGCAAAGTTACGCGCAACCAAAGACATTTGGGCAGGTGCCGTAAGAAGAGCTATGGCGTTTGAAGAGGATTATTGGTCATCTGACAATATTCATGACATTGTGGAACCTGTCGTTATAAGCTTTGACAGCGATGATGAGGATGAGCTCTTCCTTGACAGTGACGAAGACTAAAATAAACATTTGCCTGTTTAATTATCCCTTAAATTAATTATCTTGTTAATATTTATTTATTCTGTAATTATACAAACCTCTTCCAATTCTTTAGAATATTATGACCAATCATGTCATCACATCATACGGATAACCGAACAACAGGTCCATATAGCCTGAAAGGACCATACCCAACCATAAATTATAGGGTTATAATTATAACTACCCGCCAAACTTGCTAGCAAAGACAGTATACTGTAATGTGATTAACCAACTTATGGGTCATTTTCATATGCAAAAGCTGCCCAACTCATTGTTGCTGTATATACTTTAGTTCTATTGTAAACCCAATGTCGCGTAATACCACGGTATATTAATGTACAAAGTACTGAATGTCTTTATAATTATTATCCAATATGCAATGTGTGTGTGTGAGAGAGAGGGAGGTGGGGAGGGGGTATAGAAGGATGAGTGTAGGAGGGGGTTGGAGGGGGCGCTTGGTTGGTGGGGGAGGGCCAGTATGACTAGGGGAGGGGGGTCTGTCTGGTGGTGTCGATCGCTTGCTCATGTTGTTGCGTTCCCTTTGGGTACCCTAAGAGGTAGCATCGTAACTATAATAATTTGACAAACCTTAACACCATAATTTACGGCGGGGTATCAATAACATTGTGTTGGAATGTCATTATTATGTAACCTATAGTCTTGCCACAAATTGCGAAAGGCGATGCGACATCGGGTCTGAAATACACAGTAAATGGCACGAAATGTCTTAACATTTACAGAAATGGGGTGAAAGTTCTTAAAATCGCCAAACTAATGGGGGCGAACGTCTTAAAATCTCAAAAACAATGGGGCTAAACATGAGGGAGAAAGGGGTCTAGAAAATAATCCCTCCAGTGGATAATCTCCCCTTAATACTTGATCCCACCCTCTTCCTCCTCCTCCTCTTCTTCTTTCTGCTTGCCCCATTCAAAGGGTTGATTGAGATAGTTCGAAGCCTTATGATGGCTAGAGATCCTTCCTAAACTTAATAAAATCGTCTATCAGTTGCCAGAATATAATGAATAAGACGTCGTCGGCACAGAAGGGGTTAAACTCTTCCAATCTATCTCTCTCCTCATACCACTGGCAAGCGTCTCTCACCCCTCCCACCTAGCATTTCAGGCACTCTTTCACTCCCCCATATTCTTCTATTCGTCTCCAATCCCCCCCAGCCCTAGTCTTGAATAAGTAACACCCCGTTCTTAACATTAATCATCAATTATAAACCCCAATGTACTTGAATAAACTAATGAAAACATATGGTTCTCCCGGGATTCCAACTCGGGACACCTCACCCAGAACATAAGCACCTAAACCAATACACCACCAACACAGCCTGGTCTAACTGCGTCGTAACAACTATTTTTTCGGTCTCCCATTGCTTCTATATCTTACCAGTGTTCTTCTCTTTTCCATTCCCATCTTCCTACTTCCCTCACTCTCGCTCTTATCTCCTTCTCCAACTTCCTTCCCTGACCTAGCCCAACGCAACAAAAATAGTGATCGGGTGAGAGATGCGAGATTTGGGTATTTTTTTAAGCGATTTAGGGATTATATATTTAAATTGCCGACGGTGTGGACTTATGCCAATGAAGTACATGATAGCCTATAACTAATATTGGCTATATGCCTAAACAATATATCGATGACTTCGACCAGGTGTAAAACTAGATAACTCTGAATCTGGCACCAACGGTTAGCTCGTCGATCTTTTTATGCCTAATTTATACCCTGCACAATCACGCAAATAAGTGATGTCTTGGCACCAAGTATGTTTTGATCAATAATTGGTATCAGCAATATCTAAGCTTCATTTCTTCATATCGAGTGAAATATATAAACATGTTCCTACACTTACCCACCCTATCCAACATCTGACAGACATTAATACAGTACAGAGCAAGCCAAACGTAATGACAGCTGCTGGGGATGACTTATTAGCGCGACCGTACATTATAGATAGCGAAAATTGGTACGGTAGCCTAAATCGCATAGCCTACTCATTAGAAACTTCAACCTCTTGGCCTACCTGTGACATCCTTTAAATATTTGGGGCCTTGGGCTACTATTGGACGACTTTATTCAGCTTAGGAAGGACTCTACCCATTATTAAAAGACTACAGACTATCTCAATTAATTATTTTCGCTACGATGTATCTTCCTAAGCTTCATATAGGCCTAATCGTTTAAATGTAGCTCAAATACAGTCAACCATGACGTCACCGGTACTAAAGGGGTTAATTAATAGCAGAGTCAATAAGGCGATAATATTACAATCAACCACTTGCGAGTTTCAGGCTATAAGGAAGTTGGAGCCGTGAACATCTATATTTAACAGAAATGCAATAATACTAAGATTCTGATGGATAAATGGTAGCCTATGTTGAATTGGGTTTTATGTATTGATAAATGTACTACGACCGTATTTTTAGCTTTAAATTATGTTAAATGTCGTTGTCTACAGCTCCAACTTCCTTATAGAACGAAACTCGCAAGTCTTCAATTTATCGTCAGCTGAAATAGGCCTACAGAAAATAGTTATTGGGTTAGTATCTACAATCTACTGCGCATCCCAGGGGAGCAAGACGTTTCGCAGCAAGTGACGGTTCCCTTACCGCGGCGAACGAGCCCGGACGCTAATTGGAACTGCGGCGAAGCGACCCACACCAGGGCTACCAAATCAAGATGCTTAACTATAGTCAAAGTCAAGGGAGAAAAGAAATTCCCGTTTGACAAACGTCTTCCAACTTGTTTGAGTTGGTGCATTCTTGTGGTGAATAGCTAAATGATATACAATGATGCTAAAAACAACAGACTTCAGTGTAAAACAGTAAATTATTTACCTTTTTCTAAACATAACCCTAAATGAAACACAGGTATTAGAAGTCAGCTGTGAAATTCATGGTTGTAGCCGAGCGTATGGAACGAAACAGAAGCGGAGGATGTTAGATAATATACCATATATCTCCCATATAAAGCAATGTTATTATGTCACATGTGTATGAGTTTGTAGTACAAGGCACATGTGAACAATGAACACCCTGAACGTAGGTGTAAAGAAGATAATTGTAAAGAAAATATACAAATATTGTTGAGGGTGGCCAAGGAATTCAAACTCGTTTAAAGACCGCGCGCCACACGGGATATCTCCTCCCCTTTCCCTCACTTTACATTATTTTCGTATATTCTCTACACTAATGTTCCTTTACACCTATGTTCAGGGTGTTCATTGTTCACATGTGCCTTGTACTACAAACCCATACACGTGTGACATAATAGCATTGCTTTATATGGGAGATATATGGTATATTATCTAACATCCTCCCCTTCCTCCGCTTCTGCATTTCAAATGATAAACATTATCTTAATTCATTCCTTAGGCTATGTATTTCCTTATATGAATGAAGCAGTCTAATATCAGCCAGAAAGTAGAAATAATATGGGTCATCGTTTCATAATTTAAAAAGGTTAAAACAGGTAGGCCTATTACATGAGCCTAAACATTAAACGAGGAAGTCACGGGACAACTCACACAGAAACTAAAACTGTCAAGCACCACGATAGACCGAGACGTAGATTATTCTATAATTGATGTCTTTCTTAAGCTGAATAAAATAGTCTAATAGTTGCCACAAAATAATATACTGGACGGGTTAATGTCAGCTAATGACCACTAAACCCAGTACACTACACCAATTAGGACATTTTGTAGATAGGCTAGAACAGGCATAACCGATTCTGACCGTACCCGCGGCGAAACGTCACATGCTGCGAAACATCTCGAGCCCGCATCCCAGTGGGGGTTGGGAGGGAGGGAGGGAGGGGTCCCTATAGGCTACTTTGATGAATTGGTGGGAGAGTGAATGTAAATAGTAATTAAACTGCTTTTACGCGTCCTTATGCTTATATAGGCTAGGTAGAATTGTCCTAAAGGGGCAAGTATTTGACAGGTACATAAGCCTCAAGGTCTACAGTGTATATAGGCCTTGCTTAGCCTATTAGGCTAAGAGATTTAATTTAGGTTGAACAACCTACACCCTATTCTGGTCTGATACTAGTAATAGAAACGATGTAATGACGTTTTTAATGTGGTTTTCGAGAATAAAGAAGCGCGTTTGGGCCGAAAATCTGGAGTTTACAACCTCTTCAGATCGTCGGCTTGTTGACGACGCTCGACGTTAGTTACGTTTGCGGTTGTTTTTGCCCCCTAATGGCAATATATATGATGATGACAATAAGTCTATACAGTGTGTCCCGCGGCCTATATTTTAATTGAGCCGCCAATATTGGGAAATTAGTTAGATGCGGAAATTTCGGGAAAGTAGCCTAGCCTATTATAACCTCGAGCACTAGCCTATGTCAACAAACGATCGACGTTACTCCCGCGAACGGAACTTTTCCACAGTTATCTTTGTATTTCGTCTAATATTATGTTATTAATATTAAAGAGTCACCGTTGTTTGTGTGGGATGCGTGGAAACCGAAAACAATTCTGTATTAAATCCTTGGTGGTACCTGTCAAATGCGTAAAGTAAAATCGTACCCTTATATATTACCAAATTCGGATGCCGCGTATAGGCATGTATACATGTATTTAGGATGTGTTGATAAATACCCCCACTTCAACGCTGTCCTAAAATACCCGCTACCTTGCATAGAATTATTAGCCTTATAATGGCTAAAATACCAAACATTGCAGGACAGTATATACCATAGATGCTTCACTAACCTTATTACGATATGGTAGAGCAGCATCCCAATGTAAAGGAATGCACAACGTTTATCCCCTTCGCGGACCAACACCGACGCACATCCGCCTCCTACGAAATCCTGTAAACACTGAACCAGAACTTCCCTCCCCCTCGGGCCCCTCCGGCCAGGGATGTTAACTTTTGACATTCGGGCTATCGTACCATACTACTAAAATTATCGTATTTTATAAGATCGGGTAAAACTAAAAATAGAATAATGCCCATTGCTTTGCATTTATTAGTTTCCAATAGTATAACACAAATATATGAATGCATTTAAACATTAAACATAATATTTATCAATTATAACAACAGTTATCCTCTCACTATTATACCGGTATACGTTGGTAAATTAAAGATATATAAGCTATAGGCCTCTTATCTACTGTACTTATACGGGTGTATAATAATCATGGGCAAACCTTTCTTCCTCTATAATCTAGACTAGACATCCAAAAATACACTATTTAAATGAAAATTCAATTAGCTATGAATTATAGGTCTTTCTACAGACATATACATGCTTAAATTAAATTCATGGCCTCCACTTCCTGAACCTCTTCAGCTGCAGCATCTACTTGGGATTTCAACTTGTGTTTGTAGAGACAGCAGGTAGCCATCCGACTTATCATGTCATCTGAAGGGGTAAGTACGTAACCGTCACCGTCTCTCTCTCTCTCTCCTATTATACAAATTTAAGGGGAAAAATTCACTGGAGAAAATTATCGTATTTTAGCGTACGATACATAACTTTGTATCGTACATCGTACACAGACCGAAAATATCGTACAAATACGATAATTATCGTATCACTGCCTCCGGGACCTCCCCCCTCCCCTCCCGCTCCCTTAGTCGCAATATTGGTAGTTTTCTTTCTGCATTATTGATTAAGCCTTATTCTGTCGGTTAATTGATATATGCAGGCTTATTAGGCATGTTCTACAATATTCGTCCATGCTTTTAAATTTTGCAGAAAGCGCCCGTTTCTATTTAATGCTAAAATAAATTCCCAGCAAAAAACACGAGCTGTAGCCAGTCAAAAAGCCGATGACATTCTTTCTCGTACCAACTGACTCAAAATATCATCTTTTAACAATGTTTTAGATAATGTATGAAGCAAAGTACAAAGTCCAGTACTTACCTGTATGTATCTAAGTGAGGTATTAAATTATTGGCAGACATTACTTAAGTCCCGAGATAGTGATAAATATTACCACGAGTTTTTGAACATCCCCGTGGCACATTAGCCCCGCCCCCTCAGTGACGTCATGCCCAAGAGCTCACACACACATACGAACATATAAACCAACACACACACACATACGTATACGCACACTCGGGAACTCGCTGAGCTTATGGGCCGGTTGCTGTTTCCAGAAAGGGCTGCTCTCGGGCGGAATAACATGCGAGGTTGTATTTTGTATTTTATTTCAGCTACATTTAAACAATGTTATTCAGCTTAGGAAGGATGTCTACCAATTAAGAGTCTAAAAACTATCTGAATTAATAATTTTAGCTACCTCGTATCCTTCTTAAGCTCCATAATATTGTTTAAATGTGGCTGAAATCAAATTAAAAATACATCGCCGGTATGGAGGGAGATTTAAGGGGTTGCTGGAAATTATCAAGTTCTAGGACTATAATAATGTTGTATGAAACCAATTAAATAACAATGAACAAATAAATCAGAATTTCAACCACGTAAGATGGGAGATATGGATATGGTGCTTGGGGACCCACAGAGGGCTGCCCTTGGGTGGCAGGATGTGCTAGCTAATGAATTATAGAGACAATGTTAGAGGACATCAATATTAAATAGGCCTATATGAAGAGTTAGCATATTTAATATAAACCAACCGCCCAATGGTATCTACTACTTAGCTATTTCATATTAATTGGCTTACCAAGAAATATTGTTATGATTTTTGTTTATATATATATAGGCTACAATATTGTATTTAATCTTGTCTGAATTATTCTTATAAATTATTCATACTTTTTATTTCTGAATCAAGTAGTTTCCAGTTTAGAAAACTATATCCTAACCTAGGCATTTTGTTTAGGAATATGTTAGTGTAATGCATTCGTGAGTAGATTAAGCACTTGTATATATCTATGGGTAATACAATTTAGTATTTGGCAACTTTTCGTGACGTAATATGAATGCGGATATTGGTAAGTTCTTTAGAGGGCGAATGCAAATGAACACGAATAATTTATAGGCCTTTATCTTGTCTAAACTTATAAATAATAATACATTTAGTTGCATAAAGATCTCCCGTTATTGCAGACATAGTAATTTGCTTCAGAAATTGAGTATTATTCTGATTCAGCTCTAAATTTAATGCCAGCGAAATCACGAAAACCCTAGCATCAGTTTAACCCTTTCAGTACCAGTGACGTCCTTTTCATTATATTCTGGCACCTATTAGACGATATTATTAAGCTTGGGAAGGATGTCTACCCATGAAAAGGCTACAGACTATCTCAATTAATCCTTTTAGCTACCATATATCCTTCCTAAGCTGTTCATATAATCGTATACATGTAGCTGAAACCAAATACAAAATACGTCGCCGGTACAGAAGGGGTTAAATAAAGAAAAGTGAACTCTCGCGCCATCTATTAACAAAAATGTTTGGATATGGGGGTAGGTAGGTAGCAAGGGAGGGGTGAGTTGCCATATTATGTAACCCATTATCTAACATTTCTCCTAATAGGGCTTTATTATCGATAACTAGCTATATTAAATTAAACAAGGTATAGTTTAAAGTAAGTTAGACTAGGCTAGGATACACAAACATATGTATTATGTTATATATGTTTGGATTCCTATTTATTACACGAATTAGACCTTGGCAACTGCCCCCTGTAAGACGTAAAAGTCGCAATATTGGTAGTTCTTTTTCTGCATATGTACTTAAATTGTATTTTGTGGGTTTATTGATATAGACAAGTTTGTTAAGGATGTTTTACAATATTCGTCTATGCTGTCAGATATAGAAGAAAGCGAGTATTTATATTTAATGTTACATTTAATTCCTGGTAAAAATCGCCAGCTGTAGCCAGTCAAAAAGCCGACGACATACTTCTTCGTACCAACTAACTCAAAATATCGTCTTTTAAACACCATTTTACATGTATATATAATAAAGAGTTGTCCAATACTTCCCTGTATATATCTAAATGAGTTATTATATATCTGGCAGGCGTTAATAAAGTCACGAGATAGTGATTAATATTACCACGAGTTTTTGAACATCTCCGCAGCACTTTAGCCCCGCCCCCTCAGTGACGTCATGCCCAAGAACACACACATACGTACGTACACTCGGGAACTCGCTGAGCTTATGGAGTTACTGTTTCCAGAGAGGGTTGCTCTCGGGCGGAATAACATGCAAGGTTGTACAGGGGAGTTGAGGGTTGGTTGATAGGATCAAGTTATAGCCTAGTTATATAATAATATGTTATGGACCCAATAAATATATAGGAATTTCAACCACGTAAGATGAGAGATATGGATAGTGCTTGGGGACCCACAGAGGGCTGCCCTTGGGTGGCAGGATGTACCAGCTAATGAATTATAGAGACAATGTTAGAGGACATAAATATTAAATATATAAAGAGTTAGCATATTAATAGTACACACCTACCGCCCAATGGTATCAACTACTTAGCTATATTGACTTACCCCGAAATCGGTTTTGACTAATTTTTTCATTTTATTCTGGCTATATAAACAATTGTTTATCAAAGTAAGCAGAGCTTTGTGGGAAAGTGTCAATGCAGACAGCTTGGCGCCACTAATTACGTATCTCTCTCTCTCTCTCTCTCTCTGTATGTATGCCTGTATGCCTATGTATGTAGCTGAATGTGTGTCTGGGTTTTTTTTCTATGTGAGTGAGGGAGACAAAAGGCAGAACTGCCTGTACCGAGTGCCTCCCCCAGAGTTGAAAGAGTGACAGAGACAACATCAAGGGACGTTCGAGCCAAAATGCCTGGACACACGGAGTTTGAAACAATTTAAGTCATAGGAAGAGGGAAAAACTGATTCTGGGAGAGAGTTCCCGAGCTCAGCAGTTGAATAGAAGAAAGTCTGATAATACTGTTTCACCGTTACTGTTTACCAATGTATGTGTGTGTGTATGTATGCCTGTGTATCTGTATGTCTATGTATGTTTGTGTGTGTGTGTGTGTGTAGGGGATGTGGATCGCTCCTATAGGTAAATTAACTGACACTATATTTAGAGATACACTAACATTACTACTGCAACACATGATTAAAATAGACAAGTAACCGATTCCTATATTATGTATAAAGCCTCAAGAAATTATTACCCTTGCACTTTATTCATACAGTAACACAGTACACTATATTAATACAATTATTATTATCAACAGAATAGAACAAAAAAGTGCTGGTAGCTAAAATTAAAGCACGTTAATATTCAGCCTAGTTGAGTCACCAAGTACCAAAGCCGATTAGGCTATATGCATTTTTGTTATCAATAAGTATACCCTCCGCGATCTCCTACCCTAGTCTAAATTACTGTAGCCTATTGTATGTATAATGATAGCAAGTTAGTTATTAAAAGCAACTTAATGGAATGGCAGGCTGTTGTACGATGAATAAATATACGAAATGGGCCCCTTTTAACTCTCTCTCTCTCTCTCTGCCCCCCCCCCCCCCTCCTCTCTCTCTCTCTCTCTCTTTCTCCCTCTCAACCCGCGCCATAGTTGCCACGTCGTAATTAACACTAGATGCCCCCATCACAAAATATCTTACACCATACGTCTTTTACTTTGCCAAATTCATTAGTTGGAAGTTTAGCTCACTAGATAACATACTGAGTACGGTATCTTGTTATCGAAAAGGGTAATAAACTCTTAATTAGATATATCTATAGGTTCTAACATTTAGCATTTGGTAACTTTCCGTGACGTAGAATGAAAGACTATATTGGCTAGTTCTTTTGTGGGCGATTGCAATTGAACACGAATTAATTATTGCATATTTCTACTGCCTTAGCTTATACAGAATAATGAAGATAGTTGAATAAAGACCCCCCAGGAATCTAGATATAGTAATTACCTTCAAAACTTAAGGAATGGTGATATAGTTCCAAAATAAATGATTACGAAATCACGAGTAGTCTAGATTATGAAGAAACTGCAAATTCCAGTAAATACATCAGAAGTGAATGCCTACCCCATCTGTTAGCAAAAATGTCTGAGTTTTGGTAGAGAGAGGGTGAGTAGCCAGATCTTATATTAATATTATCAAACATATCAACTTATATGGTTCTTGTTAGCATTGCCTGGCTATGTTAGATTAAACCCAGTATAGTTTAGAGTAAGTTAGACTAGGCTAGGATACACGGATTATATGTTTCTGTTATATTTGCTTGGTTATCGCTTTGGTTACGAGAATCAGACCATGGCAACTTTATCGGCATGACGAAAAAATCGAAATATTGGTAGTTCTTTTTCTGCATAGGTGATTAAATTGTATTTTGTGGGTTTATTGATATAGACAGGTTTGTTAAGGATGATCTACAATATTCGTCTATGCTTTCAGATATGGAAGAAATCGAGTATTTCTAGTTAACGTTAAATTAATTACCAGGTAAAAATCGTCAGCTGTAGCCAGTCAAAAAGCTGATTACGTACTTCGTTGTACCAACTGACTCAAAATATCGTCTTTTAAACCAAATTGTAGTTGTATATATAGCAAAGAGATGTCCAATACTTCCCTGTATGTGTCTAAATGAATTATTAGATAGCTGGTAGGCATAAATAAAGGCCCGAGATAGTGATTAATATTACCAAGAGTTTTTGAACATCCCCGTGGCACATCTGCCCCGCCCCCCTCAGTGACGTCATGCCCAAGAACACACATACATAATTATGTACACACACACACACCCAGGAACTCGTTGAACTTATAGGGTTGCTGTTTCCAGAGAGGGCTGCTCTTGGGTGGCATAACATGCAAGGTTGTGTGGGGGAGTTAAGGGGTTGGTGGATAGGATCTAGTTATAGGAATAAAATGTTTTATGAACCTAGGCCTAAATATATAAAAATTAATACATAAATCGGAATTTCAACAACGTAAGATGAGAATGGTCATATGGATGGTGCTTGGGGTCCCACAGAGGGCTGCCATTGGGTGGCAGGATGTGCTAGCTAATGGTCAATTATACGATTTTACCATGTGAGGTGGTAGGTATTTAATAAGGAAAAGTTATTTGCGTAATTTTGTAAAAGTATTAACAATTTTGACTTAACTACTTCATACCCTTCTTACCGGGACGTCTTTTTAAATTTTGTTATATACATGGCTACTATTAAAGATTCTATTCAACTTAAAAAGGGGCTTTCCAGTAATCAACAGTCTTCGAACTACTGTCTCACTCAACCCTTTTTACCACCACAGATCCTTCTTAAACGGCACAAAATCGTCTAAATGTAGCTAGAATAAATGGTTAAGTTAACAAAAAGTTGTGCAATATATGAGTTACACAGAGTTAACCCGTTCAGTACCGGGATGTCCTTTTAACTTTATTCTGGCTACTATAAGACGAGTTTATTCAGTTTAAATTTCAAAAGGGCCTCCAGCAACTAACAGGCTACGAACTATCTCTCTTAACCCTTTTTAGTACCACAGATCCTTCTTAACCTTCTCCGACATATGACGGATATTGGTAAGTTCTTTAGAGGGCGAATGCAAATGAACACGAATAATTTATAGGCCTTTATCTTGTCTAAACTTATAAATAATAATACATTTAGTTGCATAAAGATCTCCTGTTATTGCAGACATAGTAATTTGCTTCAGAAATTGAGTATTATTTTGATTCAGCTCTAAATTTAATGCCAGCGAAATCACGAAAACCCTAGCATCAGTTTAACCCTTTCAGTACCGGTGACGTCCTTTTCATTATATTCTGGCACCTATTAGACGATATTATTAAGCTTGGGAAGGATGTCTACCCATGAAAAGGCTACAGACTATCTCAATTAATCCTTTTAGCTACCATATATCCTTCCTAAGCTGTTCATATAATCGTATACATGTAGCTGAAACCAAATACAAAATACGTCACCGGTACAGAAGGGGTTAAATAAAGAAAAGTGAACTCTCGCGCCATCTATTAACAAAAATGTTTGGATATGGGGGTAGGTAGGTAGCAAGGGAGGGGTGAGTTGCCATATTATGCAACCCATTATCTAACATTTCTCCTAATAAGGGCTTTATTATCGATAACTAGCTATATTAAATTAAACAAGGTATAGTTTAAAGTAAGTTAGACTAGGCTAGGATACACAAACATATGTATTAAGTTATATATGTTTGGATTCCTATTTATTACACGAATTAGACCTTGGCAACTGCCCCCTGTAAGACGTAAAAGTCGCAATATTGGTAGTTCTTTTTCTGCATATGTACTTAAATTGTATTTTGTGGGTTTATTGATATAGACAAGTTTGTTAAGGATGTTTTACAATATTCGTCTATGCTGTCAGATATAGAAGAAAGCGAGTATTTATATTTAATGTTACATTTAATTCCTGGTAAAAATCGCCAGCTGTAGTTAGTCAAAAAGCCGACGACATACTTCTTCGTACCAACTAACTCAAAATATCGTCTTTTAAACACCATTTTACATGTATATATAATAAAGAGTTGTCCAATACTTCCCTGTATGTATCTAAATGAGTTATTATATATCTGGCAGGCGTTAATAAAGTCACGAGATAGTGATTAATATTACCACGAGTTTTTGAACATCTCCGCAGCACTTTAGCCCCGCCCCCTCAGTGACGTCATGCCCAAGAACACACACACATACGTACGTACACTCGGGAACTCGCTGAGCTTATGGAGTTACTGTTTCCAGAGAGGGTTGCTCTCGGGCGGAATAACATGCAAGGTTGTACAGGGGAGTTGAGGGTTGGTTGATAGGATCAAGTTATAGCCTAGTTATATAATAATATGTTATGGACCCAATAAATATATAGGAATTTCAACCACGTAAGATGAGAGATATGGATAGTGCTTGGGGACCCACAGAGGGCTGCCCTTGGGTGGCAGGATGTACCAGCTAATGAATTATAGAGACAATGTTAGAGGACATAAATATTAAATATATAAAGAGTTAGCATATTAATAGTACACACCTACCGCCCAATGGTATCAACTACTTAGCTATAACCTATTGACTTACCCCGAAATCGGTTTTGACTAATTTTTTCATTTTATTCTGGCTATATAAACAATTGTTTATCAAAGTAAGCAGAGCTTTGTGGGAAAGTGTCAATGCAGACAGCTTGGCGCCACTAATTACGTATATCTCTCTCTCTCTCTCTCTCTCTCTCTCTGTATGTATGCCTGTATGCCTATGTATGTAGCTGAATGTGTGTCTGTTTTTTTTTTCTATGTGAGTGAGGGAGACAAAAGGCAGAACTGCCTGTACCGAGTGCCTCCCCCAGAGTTGAAAGAGTGACAGAGACAAAATCAAGGGACGTTCGAGCCAAAATGCCTGGACACACGGAGTTTGAAACAATTTAAGTCATAGGAAGAGGGAAAAACTGATTCTGGGAGAGAGTTCCAGAGCTCAGTAGTTGAATAGAAGAAAGTCTGATAATACTGTTTCACCGTTACTGTTTACCAATGTATGTGTGTGTGTATGTATGCCTGTGTATCTGTATGTCTATGTATGTTTGTGTGTGTGTGTGTGTGTGTAGGGGATGTGGATCGCTCCTATAGGTAAATTAACTGACACTATATTTAGAGATACACTAACATTACTACTGCAACACATGATTAAAATAGACAAGTAACCGATTCTTATATGTATAAAGCCTCAAGAAATTATTACCCTTGCACTTTATTCATACAGTAACACAGTACACTATATTAATACAATTATTACTATGAACAGAATAGAACAAAAAAGTGCTGGTAGCTAAAATTAAAGCACGTTAATATTCAGCCTAGTTGAGTCACCAAGTACCAAAGCCGATTAGGCTATATGCATTTTTGTTATCAATAAGTATACCCTCCGCGATCTCCTACCCTAGTCTAAATTACTGTAGCCTATTGTATGTATAATGATAGCAAGTTAGTTATTAAAAGCAACCTAATGGAATGGCAGGCTGTTGTACGATGAATAAATATACGAAATGGGCCCCTTTTAACTCTCTCTCTCTCTCTCTGTCTGCCCCCCCCCCCCCCCCCCCCCCTCTCTCTCTCTCTCTCTCTCTTTCTCCCTCTCAACCCGCGCCATAGTTGTCACGTCGTAATTAACACTCGATGCCCCCATCACAAAATATCTTACACCATACGTCTTTTACTTTGCCAAATTCATTAGTTGGAAGTTTAGCTCACTAGATAACATACTGAGTACGGTATCTTGTTATCGAAAAGGCTAATAAACTCTTAATTAGATATATCTATAGGTTCTAACATTTAGCATTTGGTAACTTTCCGTGACGTAGAATGAAAGACTATATTGGCTAGTTCTTTTGTGGGCGATTGCAATTGAACACGAATTAATTATTGCATATTTCTACTGCCTTAGCTTATACAGAATAATGAAGATAGTTGAATAAAGACCCCCAGGAATCTAGATATAGTAATTACCTTCAAAACTTAAGGAATGGTGATATAGTTCCAAAATAAATGATTACGAAATCACGAGTAGTCTAGATTATGAAGAAACGGCAACTTCCAGTAAATACATCAAAGTGAATGCCTACCCCATCTGTTAGCAAAAATGTCTGAGTTTTGGTAGAGGGAGGGTGAGTAGCCAGATCTTATATTAATATTATCGAACATATCTCCTTATATGGTTCTTGATAGCATTGCCTGGCTATGTTAGCTTAAACCCAGTATAGTTTAGAGTAAGTTAGACTAGGCTAGGATACACGGACTATGTTTCTGTTATATTTGCTTGGTTATTACTTTGGTTACGAGAATCAGACCTTGGCAACTAACTTATCGGCATGACGGAAAAATCGAAATATTGGTAGTTCTTTTTCTGCATATGTGATTAAATTGTATTTTGTGGGTTTATTGATATAGACAGGTTTGTTAAGGATGATCTACAATATTTGTCTATGCTTTCAGATATGGAAGAAATCGAGTATTTCTAGTTAACGTTAAATTAATTACCTGGTAAAAATCGTCAGCTGTAGCCAGTCAAAAAGCTGATTACGTACTTCGTTGTACCAACTGACTCAAAATATCGTCTTTTAAACCAAATTGTAGTTGTATATATAGCAAAGAGATGTCCAATACTTCCCTGTATGTGTCTAAACGAATTATTAGATAGCTGGTAGGCATAAATAAAGGCCCGAGATAGTGATTAATATTACCAAGAGTTTTTGAACATCCCCGTGGCACATCTGCCCCGCCCTCCTCAGTGACGTCATGCCCAAGAACACACATACATACGTACACACACACACACACACACCCTGGAACTTGTTGAGCTTATGGGGTAGCTGTTTCCAGAGAGGGCTGCTCTTGGGTGGCATAACATGCAAGGTTGTGTGGGGGAGTTAAGGGTTGGTGGATAGGATCTAGTTATAGGAATAAAATGTTTTATGAACCTAAATATATCAAAAATAATAAATACATCGGAATTTCAACAACGTAAGATGAGATATGGTCATATGGATGGTGCTTGGGGTCCCACAGAGGGCTGCCATTGGGTGGCAGGATGTGCTGGGTTGTATGGTCAAGGGATACGAGTTTACATGTGAGGTGGTAGGGGGAGGTTAATGGCAGAGAAGGACGCTTTTTATTTGCGTAATTTTAAAAGTATTAACATTTTGAACTTAACTTCATACCCTTCTGTACCGGGGACGTCTTTTTAAATTTTATTCTGGCTACTATTAGATGATTCTATTCAACTTAAAAAGGGGCTTCCAGTAATCAACAGGCTTAGAACTATGTCTCACTCAACCCTTTTTACCACCACAGATCCTTCTTAAACGGCACAAAATTCGTCTAAATGTAGCTAGAATAAATGGAAAAGCCGTCGCCGGTACAGAAGGGGTTAAGTTAACAAAAAGTTGTGCAATATATGAGTTACACAGAGTTAACCCGTTCAGTACCGGGATGTCCTTTTAACTTTATTCTGGCTACTATAAGACGAGTTTATTCAGTTTAAATTTCAAAAGGGCCTCCAGCAACTAACAGGCTACGAACTATCTCTCTTAACCCTTTTTACTACCACAGATCCTTCTTAAGCTGCACTAACTCATCTAAATATAGCTAGAATAATATTAGAAAGACGTCGCGGTAAATAAGGGGTTAAACAGATGCTCAAACCACACATACCCTGCGGTCCCTATTAGGTGGTCCGGCCTTAATACTGCTAGACTCCGGGACAGTTTATAGTATAAACATTATTTGACCACTTACGAGCTTCAGGCTATAAGGAAGTTGGAACCTTAAACATCGATATTAAACAGAAGTGCGATAATAAAGTAGGTTTCCGATGGGTATAAAGTATGGTGAATTGGGGTTTATGTACTAATAAATGTACTACATCCGTATTTTAGCTGGTCATGCTGTTAAATATCGACGCCCAAACTCCAACTTCCTGAAACTCGCAAGTGGTCAATTGGACAGTAAAGTAGGAGAGAGAATGAAAGTGGGATGCTAACATATAGAAAACTAATTGTGAGAAAAGTAGGCCTGCAGGGTCTTTGGAATGGAATGGAATGATGTGTGTGTGTGTGTGTGTGCATGTGTGTATGTGTGTGTGTGAGATGGTCAATTTGCGCGCGTGTGTGTGTAGGTAAGTACACTCGTTCTAATAAGGGATGTCTCAGCACCAAATAAGTGTTGAACAATAATTGGTATCACCTAGAAAGTCATAGCATATATTAAACAACTCCTTAGAGCCCTATTATAGGTGTTTAATAGAGCTATTTATATGTTAATTAGTGCTTGCTGGGGTGCCATTCATTGTTTTACCTTACGTACCATATTTTCGCAGACACTTAATCTTGCAAATCAACTTAAGCTTAATTTCTTCATATCGAGTGAAATATACAAACATGTTCCTACACTTACCCACCCTATTCAACATCTAACAGACATTTTTACAGCACAGAGTAAGCCAAACGTAATGAAAGCTGGGCCATGACTTAGGATACACAACCATATGTAGGCTATTATGTTATATAATTATAGCCTACTTGAACTTTTCTTTGATAACGATAAATAGACCTTGGCAACTACCCCCCTGTAAGACGTAAAAGTCGCAATATTGGTAGTTCTTTTTCTGCAGGTATAATGAAATATTTTTCTGTGGGTTTCTTGATATAACCAGGCTTATTAAGCATGTTCTACAATATTCGTATATGCTGTCAGATATAGAAGAAATCGAGTATTTCTAGTTAATGTAAAATTTATTTCCTGGTAAAAATCACCAGCTGTAGCCAGTCAAAAAGCTGATCACTATCTTCCTCGTACCAACTGACTCAAAATATCGTCTTTTAAACACCATTTTAGATGTATATATAGCCTATATAGCAAAGAGTTGTCCAATACTTCCCTGTATGTATAAACATTATTTATTATATAGCTGGCAGGCATTAATAAAGTCCCGAGATAGGGAGAGATAGTGATAAATAATACCACGAGTTTTTTAACATGCCCGAGGCACATTAGCCCCGCCCCCTCAGTGACGTCATGCCCAAGAACTCACACACGTACGTACACACACACACCCAAGAACTCGCTGAGCTTATGAGGTTGTTTCCAGAGAGGGCTGCTCTCGGGCTGCATAACATACAAGGTTGCGTGGGGGAGTTAAGGGTTGGTGGATAGGATCAAGTTATAGGACATAAATAATGTTTTATGCACCTCATTATACTAAAATGAACAAATAAATCGGAATTTCAACCAAGTAAGATAAGAGATATTATGGATGGTGTTTGGAGCTCCACAGAGGGCTGCCCTTGGGTGGCAGGATGTGCTGGGTTGTGTGGGCATAAGATACTAGCTAATGAAATAATTTATTCTGGCTATAAACTCCTTCTTTACCGGCGATGTCTTTTTAATTTCATTCTAATTACAGTTTTAGAATTATCTGTGGTAGCAAAAAGGGTCACTTGAGATACAGTACTTCGAAGCCTGTTACTTGATGGAGGCCCTTTTTAAGCTGAGTAAAAATCGTTTAATAGTAGCCAGAATTCAGCTAAAAGGACGCGCTTAATAAAACATTCATCAACCTTAGCAGAGATCTGCGGGAATCAATTAGATATTCAAGTAGATAGATTTTACCCAAATGCCAAAGGTCCTTTCTAAGCTGTATTGTATTGTCTAATGCTAGCCAAAATTAAAATCAAAATTAATACTGACAGAGTTAATCATTGTATCAGTCAATGTGTGTGTATACCTGTGTGTCTGTATGCCTAGGACAATGTATGTGTGTATAGGAGAAATGACAGAACATTATTTAGAAATGTGCAGTACATTAAATAGTCAATTTCTTTCCGTTTTCACCAATGAAAATTTGGCACAGTTTCCAGAAGTCCGTAAGGTATAATATAGCGATAGTATATAACATAGGTTAAGTACGGTTACTATAAGTAGAAATTATGTGCTTAAGGAAATTGACAGACTGAAACCTCATAAATCGCCTGGTCCTGATGAGGTATATGCTAGAGTATTAAAAGAATGCAGAGATGAGTTAAGTTACCCATTAACATTTCTATTTAACAAGTCATTAGAAACAGGTATAGTTCCAGAAGCTTGGAAGCTTGCAAATGTAGTTCCGATCTTCAAAAAAGGTGATAAATCGATAGCATCCATTACCGTCCCATTAGTCTCACTTCAATCATAGGAGAGCTACTAGAGTCAATTATTGCTAGGAATATGAGAAACCACTTAGAAACATTTAACTTAATCAATTCTTCTCAGCATGGATTCACTCAGGGACGGTCTTGCCTACTAATTTGCTTAGTTTTTTCTCAGAGGTATATGAAGCAGTAGTTAAATGACAAGTCATATGATATATTATTTAGATTGCAGTAAAGCTTTCGACAGAGTCCCTCATGAGAGATTGATGAGAAAGGTTGAGGCACATGGAATAGGTGGGGCGTTGTTAGGATGGATTAGGTTATGGCTAATTGGTAGGAAGCAGAGAGTCAGCATAAATGTACCAAGTCAGAATGGGAGCAGTCAAAGTGGTGTCCCCCCAGGGATCTGTATTAGGTCCTCTGTTGTTTATTATATACATAAATTATCTTGATTTAGGTATAACTAGTAGGATAAGTAAATTTGCAGACGATACCAAAATGGGGAGAAAAATTGATTCAGATAGAGATATAGAGTGTCTGCAAAGGGATCTAGATGCCTTACACAAATGGTCAGTAAATTAGCAGATGAAGTTTAACATTGACAAATGCAAGGTATTAAAGATAGGGAAGATGCATACAAATGTTAAATATAAACTAGCTAATTTATGGAATTAGAAAACTCAGACTGTGAGAAAGATCTAGGTGTGTTTGTTAGCAATGATTTGAAGCCTAGAAAACAATGTATAAGCGTTCGTAACAAGGCAAACAGGATTTCGGTTCATATCTAGGAGTGAGTAACAGACTAAATGTTATCTTAAAACTTTACTTGTCATTAGTGAGACCCCATATGGATTATGCTGTTCAATTTTGGTGTCCTTATTACAGATTGGACAGATTCATTGGAGAGAGTACAACGTAGAATGACAAAAATTATCCATAATATTAGAAATTCTCCGTATGAAGAAATGTTGAAGAAATTAGGCTTACATTCGTTAGAGAGACGCAGAGTTAGAGGGGATATGATAGAGGTATTCAAGTGGGTTAGTGAGATTAATAAAGGGGATATGAAAAATTTACTAAAGCTCAGTGATAGCGAAAGAACTCGTACAAATGGTTTCAAATTAGATAAATTCCGTTTCAGGAAAGATATAGGCAAATATTGGTTTGGTAATAGAGTTGTAGATGGGTGGAATAGGCTACCAAGTGATGTAGTGGGATCAAGAACGATAGGGAGCTTTAAGATAAAATTAGATAGGCATATGGACGAGATGGGTTGGGTGTGAGGGGGATCTACCAGGTGTGGGTAAATCGGCGCTCAGCAGACCCCCGTATTCTTGTGTTAATCCCTGACCATTTTGGTGGGGGCAGTACTCAAAGTATTAGTGAGTTGGGCCTATAATTGGGCCTTGAAATTGGGGATGGGTGTGACAGGGATCTGCCTTGTGTGGACCGATCGGCTTTTTGAAGACTCTCATTTTCTTATGTTCTTATGTAGGCTATGTATCTGAGTGTGTATGTGTATGTACTGTATGTATGTCTATGTGTGTGTGTGTGTGTAGGGACGGGGGTGTGAGGGGTTCCTGTAAGTAAATTAGCAGACACTATATTGAGAATACACCATCATTACTACTGCAACACACATCATTAAATATAGAAACGTAACCTGTTTATATATGCACAAAACCTCAAGAAATTACTATCCTTACATAAGTCACTTGATTTATACCGTAAAACAATACAGTATATCAATATAACTATAAATATGAACCGAGTAGAACAAACGCTAGGGGTGGTAGCGAAAATTATAACGGGTAAATATCCAGCCTATATAGTGGGATAGTCACCAAGTAGCAGAATCACTACGTATTTGTTTTATCAACCCTACTGCACAACCTACCCTAGTCTAAATTACTGTTGCCTATTGTAGCCTATATATCATGATAGCAATTTAGTTATTGAATGAAACCTTATGGAATGATAGGCTGTTGTACGATTAACAATATGCGAACTGGGCCCCTTTTAACATTCACTCTCCCCCCCCCCCCCCTCTCTCTCTCTCTCTCTCAACCCGCGCAAAACTTGCCACACTATTATTTACACTCGTTTCCCCCATCACAAAATGTCTTAAACCATAGCCTACGTCTTTTACTTTGCCAAATTCATTAGTTTCCAGTTTAGCTCACTAGATAACATACTGAACATCTAGTTATGGAATAGGTTAGTGTAATAAACTCGTAATTAGATCGATTTATAGGTACTAACATTTAGTATTAGGTAACTTCCCGTGACGTAGAATGAAACAACATATTGGTTAGTTCTTTTGGGGGCGATTACGATTGAACACGAATTAATTATAGCCTCTTTCTATTGCCTTAGCTTGTAAATAATAATCAAGATGGTTATATACAGATCTCCCGTGATTCCAAACATAGTAATTTGCTTCAGAAATTGAGGAAAACACTAGTGTAGCTCTAAATTAAATACCTGTGAAATCACGAATAGCCTAGCTTACGAAGAAACAGCAAATTCGAATTAATACTTGAACAGTGACATCTGACGCCATCTATTGGCAAATATGTTTGAATATGGAGGGTAGGTAGGTAGTAAGGGGGTGGTGAGTCGCCAGGTCATAAATTAACAATATCCAACATTTCTCCTAATAAGGGCTTAATTATTATTAAATGGGTACCGGTATGCTAAATTAAACATAATATAGTTTAAAGTAAGTTAGACTAGGCTAGGATACACAAACATATGTATTATGTTATATATGTTTGGATTCCTATTTATTACAAGAATTAGACCTTGGCAACTGCCCCCTGTTAAGACGATAAAGTCGCAATATTTGTAGTTCTTTTTCTGCATGTATAATGAATTCTTTTTATGTGGGTTTCTTGATATAGGCAGGCTTATTAGGCATGTTCTACAATATTCGTCGATGTTTTTATATTTAGTTGAAAGCGAGTATTTATATTTAATGTTAAATTAAATTCCTGGTAAAAATCGTAAGCTGTAGCCAGTCAAAAAGCTGATCAAATACTTCCTCATTCCAACTGACTCAAAATATAATCTTTTAAACACCATTTTACATGTATATATAGAAAAGAGTTGTCCAATACTTCCCTGTGTGTATCTAAATGAGTTATTATATAGCTGGCAGGTATTATTTAAGTCCCGAGATAGTGAGAGATAGTGATAAATTATGGTCACAAACTTTTGAACCTACTCGAGGCACCTTAACCCCACCCCCTCAGTGACGTCATACCCAAGAACTCACACACACACACGCACGCACATACAAACCAACGTACACACACACACACACACAGGGGTTGCTGTTTCCAGAGAGGGCTCTCTGGGGCGGCATAACCTACCGCCCAATGGTATCAACTACTTAGCTATAACCTATTGGCTTATCCTGAAATTCTGCTTTAAGTTATAGCCTATATAGGCTACAATTTTGTATTTAATCTTGTCTGAATTATTCTTATCAGCTCTTTCATCATACCAAGACGTATTCTTTCATTTTAGTCTGGCTATTAATAAAACATTATCATGAACCTTAGCAGAGATCTGTGGGAATCAAGATATTTAAATAGATAGATTTTACCCATATGCTAAAGGTCCTTCCTAAGCTGTATTATATTGTCTAAGGCTAGCCAGAATTAAATCAAATTATATATTTACAATGTTAATCATACGTTAGTCAATTGTTAAGATGTGTGTGTGTGTGTATTACTGTGTGTATATGTCTGTGTATGTTTGTATGCCTTTGAGTAAGCATTCCAGTGTGTGCGCGTGTGTATGAGTCTCCGTATGTGTGTATATCTATGTGTGTATGTGTCTCTGTATGTGTGTGTTGCTAAGTGTGTGTGTGCTTGTGTTTGTCTCTGTGTGTGTAGAGGACGTGGGTATGGGGGTTTCCTATAGTTAAATTAGCGGACACTATATTTAGACCTACACTAATGTTACGACTGCAACACATCCTTAATTATACAAACACAACCAATTTATATCCTACAAAACCTTCTCAAGCAAATACTATCCTTGTATATGTCACTTGATTTATACAATAGCACAAAAACCATACTAATATAACTATAAACAGGAATAGAACAGAACAAACATGGATGAGAGCGAAAAAAAACACCTGTTAATATTCAGCCCAGTAGTCACCACGTACCGAATATATAGGTATAAATCCTACTGCACAATTTACCCTAGTCTAAATTACTGTAGCCTAGACTAGTATATGTTTAATGATAGTAATTATGTTATAATTGATCAACCTAATGGACTGGTAGGTTATTGCTTAATACGAATTAGTCATCTCACCGCCCTTTCTAAACACACACACACGCACAGACACTCTCGCATTCTCTCCATAGTTGCCACATCGTAATTAACACTCATTGCCCCCATCACAACATTTCTTAAACCATACGTCTTTTACTTTTCCAAATTCATTAGTTGCAAATTTAGCTCACTAGATAACAATCTAGATATAGTAATTACCTTCGAAACTTAGGAATGGTGATATAGTTCCAAAATAAATGCTTACGAAATCACGAGTAGTCTAGATTATGAAGAAACGGCAAGTTCCAGTAAATACATCAGAAGTGAATGCCTACCCCATCTGTTAGCAAAAAAATTTGAGTTTTGGTAGAGGGAGGGTGAGTAGCCAGATCTTATATTAATATTATCGAACATATCTCCTTATATGGTTCTCGATAGCATTGACTGGCTATGTTAGATTAAACCCAGTATAGTTTAGAGTAAGTTAGACTAGGCTAGGATACACAGACTATGTTTCTGTTATATTTGCTTGGTTATCACTTTGGTTACAGAATCACACCTTGGCAACTTTATCGGCATGACGAAAAAATCGTAATATTGGTAGTTCTTTTTCTGCATAGGTGATTAAATTGTATTTTGTGGGTTTATTGATATAGACAGGTTTGTTAAGGATGATCTACAATATTCGTCTATGCTTTCAGATATGGAAGAAATCGAGTATTTCTAGTTAACGTTAAATTAATTACCAGGTAAAAATCGTCAGCTGTAGCCAGTCAAAAAGCTGATTACGTACTTCGTTGTACCAACTGACTCAAAATATCGTCTTTAAACCAAATTTTAGTTGTATATATAGCAAAGAGATGTCCAATACGTCCCTGTATGTGTCTAAATGAACTATTAGATAGCTGGTAGGCATAAATAAAGGCCCGAGATAGTGATTAATATTACCAAGAATTTTTGAACATCCCCGTGGCACATCTGCCCCGCCCCCCTCAGTGACGTCATGCCCAAGAACACACATACATACGTACACACACACACACCCAGGAACTCGTTGAACTTATAGGGTTGCTGTTTCCAGAGAGGGCTGCTCTTGGGTGGCATAACATGCAAGGTTGTGTGGGGGAGTTAGGGGTTGGTGGATAGGATCTAGTTATAGGAATAAAATAATGTACGTTTTATGAACCTAACTATATAAAAATTAATACATAAATCGGAATGTCAACCACGTAAGATGAGAAATATGGATGGTGCTTGGGGACCCACAGAGGGCTGATCTTGGGTGGCAGGATGTGCTGGGTTGGGTGGTCAAGGGATACGAGTTTACATGCGAGGTGGTAGGTAGGGGGAGGTTAATGGCAGAGAAGGAAGCTTTTTATTTGCGTAATTTTAAAGGTATTAACATTTTGACCTTGTTAACCCCTTCTGTACTGGGGGCGTCTTTTTAATATTATTCTGGCTACTATTAGGCGATTTTATTCAACTTAAAAAGGGGCTTCCAGTAATCAACAGGCTTCGAACTCTTTACTACCACAGATCCTTCTTAAACGGCACAAAATCGTCTAAATGTAGCTAGAATAATATGAAAAAAAACGTCGCCGGTACAGAAGGGGTTAAGTTATCAAAAATGTGTGCTATATATGAGTTACACAGAGTTAAACAGATGCTCAAACCCACACATACTCTGAGGTCCCTACTAGGTGGTCCGGCCTTAATACCGATAGACTCTGGGACAGTTTTATAGTAGTTTAATTAATCGGACAGCAAAGTAGGAGAGAGAGAGAGAGAGAGAGAGAGAATGAAAGTGGACTGATGACATACAAAAACAATCTTATGCATTCTACTGTGAGAAAAGTAGGCACACAGGGTCTTTAGAATGGAATGATGTGTGTGCATGTGTGTCTGTGAGATGGTCAGTTCATGTGTGTGTGTGTGTAAGTAACCTACGTAACGTATGTGTCATTTTTAAGTTCCCGAGAAATTACCTATACCATACCAGGCTGACAAACTTAACACTATTAATTACTAGTCCTAAAATAAAATACCTTATCAATATATATAATACAGTTAAAATAAAGCTCATATAGCTCTAATTATGATCTTAGAAGTGAACAAAATTACCAAAACAATGTAATTCCATGAACATTTGCTTGTAGCCTATTCCTTCCCGTATATAATTTTGCAGTTTGACATCCTGATAACGCCCCCCCATCTCTCGGCGCGCGCACACAAATTGGCGCCTATCATACTAGCACAGTTGGTTGACTTTTGGGAATTCGCTCCTTCCACTTAACCCTTTGATTTGACGCCTTAGCAGTGTTGCTTATCATTAGACGATTGTATGCAACTTAGGTAGGATCTGTGGGAATTTGTTCAACTAACTTTATTATTCTGTAAAAGCTAAGGCAGGAGAATGAGGGTGAAATAAAGTTCTTGCTAAATTTCCTGTATGAGCCCCCCACCCCCAGGCTGACACACCAAACACTAGTTATTACTAATCCTAAAATTCGAGTCCCAACCTAGTAATTAACTATAATTAAACATTAAAGGTAAACTCATCCTCCACAGTTCACTTGGAAGCGACAATATACCCAAAACAAAGAAATTTCATGTATTATTTGATTAAGTTTGATATCCTGGTTTACCTCTCCATACCCAGGTTGGCAAACCAAAGACAATTGAATACCAATCCTGAAATACTATTTATTCATGATTAATGAACATATTAAGACAAATCCATGTTCTTCACTTAGGTTGGAAGTGATATAATGACCAAAACAATGCGATTTAGGATAAAATTGTGTGTATTCCTTCTCATATACCAATGTGCTCCAGTTTGTCATCCTGGTAAATGTAGATGCGCGCGCTTATACAGTAGGGCTCAAAATACTTGTCTTGGATTATTTTATTGTCTCACACAGTCTCGGTCGCGTAATAATGTCTGTCAGATGTTCCATAATTACCTAGAACGTCATAGAATACATTAAACATCTCCCTAGAGCCCTAATATAGGTTTTTAATAGAGCTATTTATATGTTAATTAATACTTACTAGCGTGCCATTAATTTTTTACCTTACGTACCATAATTTCGCAGACACTTAATCTTGCAAATCAACTTAATTTCTAATATCTCAGTGTATACGTCGATTAAAATACAGCAGACCTTATTACAAAATTAAAGCAATAGGTACAGATGATATATACAGGATACCAATTACGTAACTAAAATACAACCTCAATAGAAGATAGATCACGGAACGCAACCAAAAGAACTGTCGAAAACATGTCAACCCTGGTATTACAATGCTTTCATAAATATCGCAAATAAAGTAATTTGACAACTCGAGTTTCACGCTATAAGGAAGTTGGAGCCACAGACATCGATATTTAGCATAATTAACAACTAAATACGGCTGTAGTGCATATATAAATACATAAAACCCAATCAATCATATTTGTTATCCACCAGAAACATATATTATTATTATATTTCTGCTTAGGTATCGATGTTTACGGCTCCAACTTCCTTATAGCCTGAAACTCGCAAGTGGTCAACTACAGCAATATATACAAAATACGGAATGCTAAGATTACATTTATATATAATTAACCATATTATTACACCCATGGCCTTAGATACGTAATTACTACAGCGAATATAGCCGGTGGGGGGGGGGTCACCTGCCTTTTTTTCTCTACTTTTCTCTCTTTCTCTGGCTTGTATCCATTTGGCCCCATTCAGCCTACTGTTTTAAGACGCTTATCCCCATCTAGGTGTCGATTTATGCCTAGCGAGCCAGCATTGTATGGAGAAATCCGGCTTCGCCGGAGAAATTTTTCTATCGAAAAATATACAAATTTAGCCTGCTGACAAAAACATTATAAAAAAAAAAAAAAAATGCTGGCTCGCTGCCGCTCTCCAGGAAAAAGTCAACACCTGAATGAGGGTAAACGTCTTAAAACAGTAGGCTGAATGGGGCCTAATGAATAGCCTACAACCCAGAGAGAGAGAGGGAGAGAGAGAGACAAAAAAACAAAACAAGGTGGGCCACCTTAAAAGACTACCTCAATTAATCCATTTAGCGAACATATGTCCTTCCTAAGCTTTATAAAATCTTGTTAATGTAACTATAATTCAATTAAAAATATGTTTTGGCCTACTTACTTGGGACAGGGTTTACTGTAGATGAAGGTACACTCGGATAAATAACACCCCGTTCTTAACATTAAGGGGAGGTTTTTAGTGCGTTTCCTAGACTTCCATCAAGCTTGAAATTACACCCCCTTGACCCTCTTTCAAGATAAATTTGTACATTTTTCGGTAGAAAAAATTCCCGGCCGAAGGCCGAATCCTCTTAAATTACAGGCTCGCTATCGCTCGCCAGGAAAAAATCGTCACCTGAATGGCACGAAAGGTCTTAAAATGGAGTGAAAGTTCTTAAAATCGCCAAACTAACGGGGCGAACGTTTTATATTATCAAAAGCAATGGGGTTAACCATGAGGGAGAAAGGGGTCAACAAAAAAATCCCTCAAGTGGAAATCTCCCCTTAATCAGCAATTACAACCCCAATGTACTTGATAAACTAATGAAAGCATATGGTCCTCCCGGGATTCCAACTCGGGACACCACACCCAGAACATAAGCATCTAAACCATTACACCACCAACACAGTTAAAGGTTGAGTACGCGATCACGATTAATATCCATTTTTGAATTTTGGATATCAATCTAATCATGTACTCAGACCAAACTGCATTATGGAAAGCGTAATGTTTTAGTGAGAGGAAAGAACAATGAATGGGGCCAATTAAGGACCGGCCTCGCTATACATTAGTTCCTGAATCAATAGAATTAAGTAACACCCAATTCTTAACATTAATCATCAATTACAAACCCCAATGTACTTGCATAAACTAATGAAAGCATATGGTCCTCCCGGGATTCGTACTCGGGATACTCAAAATGGCCGATAAAATTCAGTACTCAACACTTTTGCATAGGCCTAAATCACAGACGATCATGACAGTGTCAACGCAGACAGCTTGGCGCCGCTGTGTGCGTGTGTATGTATGTGTGCGTGTGTATGTTATTCACTCACTTGTTCGCAATGCGAGCTAAACTCATTATTATCGCGCCTCCTTAACTGGGAATGTATTTGCGTGAAATGCATGTTAAGTGTTTATGTATCGTTGGAATGGCTGTGGATGTGTGTGTAGTCTGTATTTTAGCCAATTGGCGACATTTGGAAACGAAGGCTTAGGGTTAATCTGTACGGTACCAGTCTCACCCGAAGGTGACCAGTAGGTTTGAGTGTAGGCTTGTGAGTGTGTGTGTGTGTGTGTGTATCTGTATGTTTGTATGCCTGTGAGTGAGCATGCCAGTGTGTGTGTAATCTTGTGTGTGTGTGTGTGTGTGTATGTCTAGGTGTGTGTGTATATTTGTGTGAGTATGTCTATGAGTGTGTGTATCTGTGTGTGTGTGTGTTGGGTGTGTGGGGGCGATAGCAATTGACCAGAATTAAGTATAGCCTTTCTCCATTGACTTAGCTTATAAATAATAATCAAGATAGTTGTATAAAGACATACTATAGTCAATTTTTTTCCAGCTGATGGTAAATTGCCATGTTTCTATCTTTATTACTCGGCTATAAGGTAGATTTTGTAGTGAAATATGATGTTAATTATGAAAACTTGGGATTAATACGACACACAGCCATAGTAGCTTCATATAGTTCCATTAATTATCGAGAAATCAGCTACTAAGGGATTCAATTTAACATCAGCTGGAACAAAAATAGAGTATAGTTTGCTTCAGAAATCGAGGATTTATACTGATGTAGCTACAAATGAAATACCAGCGAAATCAAGGGTAGCCTAGCTTATGAGGAAACGGCAAAATCGAATGAATTCTTGGAAAGTGAATGCCTACGCCATCTATTATCAAAAATGTATCCAGGGTTTTAGAGAATGGGAAAGGGGTGAAGGGGGAGGGGTGAGTAGCTAGTTAGAATATTTATTTTATCATTACAATATCTATTCTATGATCTTTTATATAATTTACTGGCTATATTAGTTTGAACACGGTATAGTTTAGAGTAAGTTAGACTAGGCTAAGTTACGCGGTCATAGGTTTCTGTGTTATATATGCTTTGTGTTCGCTTTTGTTTCGTGAATTAGACATTGGCAACTACACCTGTAAGACGTACAAGTCGAAATATTTGTTGTTCTTTTTCTGCGTGTGAGATTAAACCCTTTTCAGTGGGTTTATTATTATAGACAGGATTGTTGAATATGTTCTATAATATTCACCAATGCTCTTAGTTATAGTATAAATCTAGCATTTCTACTTTATGTTAAATTAAGTCCCGGTAAAAAATCGACCAGCTGTAGCCAGTCAAAAAACGTTGACATAACAAATCCCTAATAATTATCTTCCAGGTGCATATTTTGCAATATATAATGGAAGAAGTTATCCACTATTTCCCTACATGTATTAATCGAGTTATTATATTGTTGCTTGATTACTTATAAGTCCCGAGATAGTGAGAGAGAGCGAGAGAGAGAGAGTGATAAATATTACCAAGAGTTTTTGAACATCCCCGAGGCACATTAGCCCCGCCCCCTCAGTGACGTCATGCCCAAGAACACACACATACAAACACACACACACACAGGATCTCGCCGAACTTATGAGGTTGCTGTTTTGAGGGAGGGCTGTTCTCGGGCGGTATGACATGTTAGGTGGTATGGGGGAGTTATAATAAGCGATATAATAAGGATTGGGGTGCTAGATTTTCGTTATCGCAATTTTAAAGTAATTATTCATTCATTATGGGTGGCATCCATTTTTATTATATTGTAGTAAACTATTTGACATTTTTACCTAGCTTAGGAAGAACATCTATTAATTAAAAGGCTACAGACTATCTCAAGTAATCCCTTGTAGCTACCATACATCCTTCCTAAGCCGACTTGCGAGTTTTGTTCTATAAGGAAGTTGGAGCTGTAAACTACGATATTTAACAGAATTTACAGCTAAAATATGGTCGAAGTACATAATATAAATACATAAAACCCAATTCAACATACCATTTATCCATCAGAAACTTAAATTAGTATTGTATTTCTGCTTAATATCGATGTTTACGGTTCCAACTTCCTTATAGCCTGAAACTCGCAAGAGGTCAATTGCCCTTATATTTTTACCATTTGGGAACAGTCGGCTTGGGAATAGGTGGGGAAATTTACGGCCCATTTGCTCTAACCCTTTTCTAGTTACACAGGCCAGGATGTTTAGCCAACCTATAATGTACAGGGTATAGTGGATGCTGAGGGGTGCGGGGACATTGAGGGATGTTTAAGGGGTTATAGTCACTGTTTTCTTGGTCTATTAATTCATTTATTTTTTTAGTTTCCTCGTTAGACCTCCCTCAAACTTAGAAAACAAAAAAAACTAGGCCCCCCCCCCCCCTCCCCTCAAAAAAAATTTGTACATTTTTCGGCAGACAAATGTCCTGGCCGGTTCCTCTTATAATTACAGGCTCGCTATAGCTCGCCAGGAAACACCTAAATGGCACGATAGGTCTAACAATTTAACAACGAAATCCTGGAGCTAAAGGTATTAACATCGCCAAACTAATGGGCTGAACGTCTTCGACTGTCAAAACTAATGGGGCTAAACACGAGGGAGAAAAGGGTCCAGAAAAACGACCCATCTCCTCTTAAATATGGTCAATTTGCGTGTGTGTATGTATGTTTGTCATCGAGTGTGTGTGCGTGTTGGGGGTCCAGAGGAGATCTAGAGTTACCACTTTTTATATTTTCCGTTCGTATCAATAACCTATTGCTCCGATGTTCACTATTAAAATAATAGGCATTATACAGTATATACAATCATATAAAGTAATTTAAACTAGGCTAAATTACGCCGTGGAGTTTCTTTGTTGCAACTAAATTATATGCGTAATTACTCAGATTTTGCGCTTGGTAATTCTACTAGGCTGAAAATTGACGTGGTTTTACTTTCGTTACTAATCCTGTACTCTCTCGAGTTTCTCTTTGTGTATATTTATATGATGTATAGTGTTATTATAAGACTCAAGCGACTTAGAAAAGGATACAGTAAGTTATTGGCATGTTTCAGAAATGTGGCATATTTCTGTATGTAATGGTGTTTTGCTGAACGTGAGTAAGTAGAACGAAAAATATTTCCCGGGAAATAACCTGTATGAGCCCCCTTACCCAGGCTGACAAACGGAACAGTATTCACTACTCCTCCTAAACTAGAACCTTTATATCAATATTTATTATACTGTAGCTCTACAGTGTTGATTATGACATTAGAAGTGAACAAAATGGCCAAAACAATGCAATTCCTCGAACATTTGCTTGTATTTTTTCCGTATATCATTTTCCCCCAGGTTGGCATCCTGATCACCCCCCCCCCCCCCCCCCATCCTCTCGGCGCGCGCAGACACTTTGGCGCCAAGCAGTAGATCTGGTTACGTTTTGGGATAAAGCTCTTCCCACTTAAGGGGAGATGGGTAGTTTTTCTAGTTCCCTTCTCCCTCATGTTTAGCCTCATTAGTTTTGAGATTTTTAGACGTTCGGCCCATTAGATTGAACATTTTAATAACTTTTACCCCATTTCGTTGTCAATTTTAAGACCTTTCGTGCCATTTAGGTGTTGATTTTTCCTGGCGAGCAATAGCTAGTCTGAAATTTTAAGAGGGACCGGTCTTCGGCCGGGACATTATTCTACCGAAAAATTTACAAATTTATCTTGAAGGGGATCTAGGGGGTGTTTTTCTAAGCTTGATGGAGGTTTAGCGTGAAAAAAAAATATATATATATATTATACCGAACAAAACAAACACTAGCCCCTTAAGGACCTACAGACTAACAGAAGGCTGCGCTAGGGCTGCATCATGTGAGGGGAGAGCTATATAAAGAAGGATCAAGCATTAGGATGGTAGCCTATAGGTAGCGCCAACGAACTTTACAACAATATTGATCCCTGACCTCTCTGTAACTCTAAAAGGCCTAGAGCAAACTGGCTGTAAATATCCACACCTATTTCCTGGTGGACTCTTCCTAAATGATAGAAACGTCAGCCGGATTGCTTTTATTAATTTCGAGTTATAAGAAGTTTAGGGGTCAATGGCGATCCTAACTTTTAAAATATCTGAAGTCCAATTATATTCAGCTTATTATTATTATTATTATTATTAAAAAGGGCCTTCAGCAAATAACAGGCTTCGAACTCTCTTACTTAACCCTTTTCTCAAACTGCATAAAATCGTCTAAATATAGCTAGAATAAAGATAAACAGACGTCGCCGGTACAGTATTCTAAACGTGTTGTTGTTGTTCCCCAAGCTGCCTGGCCGAACAGCCCCATGGCCCCGAGCAGGCCAAGGCCATAACCGTGCGCCCCCACAGAACCCTCACTGCCGACCACAATAAAGCCTGGGTGACCGAAGCCACTCCATGGCGGGGAGCTGAGGAGGGTGCGGAAACGCCCAGGAAACCAAAGCCCCACCCAGGGCCCTGTGCCCCTCAGCAATTATGAAGAGAAAGTTGAGGGGCAAGGGGAAAAATGTGACGCTTTGGCTTCCAATCTTGGTAGATTGGGAGGTCAATCCACGGAAGAGACGCCGTCACTTGAGATCTAGAAAATATATAAGTAAAAGGAACAGTCAGAGTAAGCTATGGGTATGGCAGAGATCGCTCAGTTAAACTTCTAAACTAAAGTTCTAAACTTCTTAAAACAGTAGGCTGAATGGGCCCAAATGGATACAAGCCAGAGAAAGAGAGAAAAGGAGAGAACAAAAAGCAGGTGACCCCCCCCCCCCCTCCGGCTATATTCGCTGTAGTAATTACGTATCTAAGGCCATGGGTGTAATAATATGGTTAATTATATATAAATGTAATCTTAGCATTCCGTATTTTGTATATATTGCTGTAATTGACCACTTGCGAGTTTCAGGCTATAAGGAAGTTGGAGCCGTAAACATCGATACCTAAGCAGAAATACAATAATAATATATGTTTCTGATGGATAACAAATATGATTGATTTGGTTTTATGTATTTATATATGCACTACAGCCGTATTTTAGTTGTTAATTATGCTAAATATCGATGTCTGTGGCTCCAACTTCCTTATAGCCTGAAACTCGAGTGGTCAAATTACTGTATTTGCGATATTTATGAAAGAATTGTAATACCAGGGTTGACATGTTTTCGAAAGTTCTTTTGGTTGCGTTCAGTGATCTATCTTCTATTGAGGTTGTATTTTAGTTACGTAATTGGTATCCTACATACTGTATATCATCTGTACCTGTTGCTTTAATTTTGTAATAAGGGCTACTGTATTTTAATCGACGTATAAACTGAGATAATATTATTAGAAATTAAGTTGATTTGCAAGATTAAGGGGAGATTTCCACCGGGAGGCTTTTTTTCTGAACCTCTTTCTCCCTCATGTTTAGCCCCATTGCTTGTGAGATTTAAAGACGCTTGCCCCATTAGTTTGGCGATTTTAAGAACCCTCGCCCCATTTCTGTCAATTTTAAGACCATTCGTGCCATTTAGGTGTCGATTTTTTCCTGGCGAGCGATAGCGAGCCTGTAATTTAATGGGCACCGGCCTTCGGCCGGGAAATTTTTCTACCGAAAAATTTACAAATTTATATTGAAAGGGGGTCAAGGGAGAGTAATTTTAAGCTTGATGGAAGTCTAGGGAATCGACTAAAATTATGGTACGTAAGGTAACAAATTAATGGCACGCTAGCAAGCATTATATATTATATAGTATGGTTATATCTGCACATACAGACACCACATAGGATAATATCTGCGAGTTTAAAGATCACGCCAGGCCAGTGCAGAGCCGCAGTACATGCCTAAGTGCCGCCCCAGGGCAAAGTTCTCAGTGACGCCCTCCCCATCACCACTTCCCACCTCCACTGCTTACTGCCTATGACCCTAATTTGGGCAACGTGTTTATAGGATACCGGTATACATAATAAAACATGCATTTGTTGTGTGTGCCGTATAATTAAGTGAACATTAAAGATTAAACATTATTTTGTCATAAATAATAGACAAAAGCATTCCTCAGACTGCAATGTGGTTGTGTTAGTATTTTCTTAAAAAATATTGATTTCAAAATAAAACAATTGCCATAAGAATGATAAGATTGATCATATTGTTTAGTAGATTACATTAGCAATTTTCTTGCTTTGCTTCGGGCAAATTCATGAATTATATCATCAATGTGATTAGGGAACTACAATCTTATTGAACGAATCTTTTAAATAGTTTTATTAAACCAATTCGATATATATCCTATTAAGCTATAGGCCTATTAAATTACGGTACACAAATAATAATATATATATAAGCATATATAAATGCATATTGCATTTATATATGATTAGTAGGCCTAGGCCTAGCTGCTTCAATACGATGTGCTTGGTATATAGCCTATAGGCCTACATATAGGCTAATCTTGCATAACATTGAGAAACAAAGTAGGCCTATTGTACTTTAAAAATGTAGGCTATGTATGTATGGATGTGTGAGAGTTTGTGTTTTTTATCTGTGTTTATTTTTTGTTTTATGTTGTTTTTGTGTTTTCCCTGTTCTTGCTCTGTCTTGCGTCGGCTACCCCCAAAATGGGGATTGGGCCTGAGCATATAGATAGATAGATAGATAGATAGATGTATGGACCTGAGTACTGTACATACTTTAAAAAATAATCTAATACAGTATAACTGAATATTAACGCATAGCCTATGTTGAAGTGTAGCCCATCAGCCATCTAGGCCTATGCCATGCACTTTAAAAAGTAATGTTTTATATGCATCACAACTATTATTGGAAGCTAGAAAACAATTGTAGGCTAACGCAATAATTGTTTGAGCTGTCAAATTCGTATCAACATTTAATTAAGACATGATTAATTAGTAGGCTAGGCCTATTGTGATCTTTCTTAAAGACAAATCATTGGATCGAAGTAGGCTACAGTCTTTTACTAGCTAATAATTAATATATTTCTTATACTCGTAATCTGAAAGTAAATAAGAATCGATATTAATACGTTACTGCCCATATAATTCCTTGGGCCACAATAATTGTTCAAACTCGAATTCCTTTTGTTGTAAATAAGATGGGGAACCATCAATACTTTGTCTATTAGCCTAAAGAGAGTAATACCATGTGGAATGAGTACACATTGAATACCGAACATCTATGTGACTTCATCTATCGGCATTATCAAAGATTCGTAAAAAAAATATCTTAAAAGAGTAGAAAAAACTATATTTACCTAAGCAGCAGCTCTGCTGTTTTCGGCAGTGCGCCAAAACCACGAATCAGCTGAGCTTGAGTAAACAAATGAAAAAGAAAACGTAGATATTTTGAGTCAAACTTAATCATTTTTTTTCATGTAGACATTTTAGCTATTGGCTTGCGAAATAATTAAACAAATTTTAAAATTTGCATTTAATGTCTCTATAGCAGAAAAGATAAGGGAAAATATTTCATTTTTGTTGATTTTAAAGCAAAAATCGTCGATTACGGTAAAATATTCAGGGCTTCTTTGAGCTCTTTTTTATTATTGTTGTTTTGTCAGCCTTGTGGGCGGCAAGTCCAGGATAGAATTGCCGCCCCCGGGCATATTCCCCCCCCCCCCCCCATGTGAGGGCCCTGGGCCAGTGCAGTGTTGCCAGGAGGTGGATTGTTTTATATTTATACACTGCATTTTCGGCAGTTTCTGTATATTATGCTCGGTGTATTGTATGCGAAATAACAAAGGGGTTTGTATGCTACTTTCTAGTATAATAACTTGGCTAAATTGTAACCACAACGTCAAGGATAAGTGCATATAATACAAACTCTGGAAATTCTGGAACCTTATTTAATACCTAGGGAGTGATGTCATTGCCAGCCAATCACGGGCGTGGTATCATATTTGCTGTACAGGCCGGCGGCAAGGTTGAGTTACACAGAGTAGTAATTAATAGCGTATGTCAGTCTGGACATGGGGGGCATATAGGCTACAGGTAATTTCCCAGGAACTTTGAAATGACAGACATACGTTACTTACCTACAGTCCTACACACATGTGAACAGAGTTGAAATTAATATAGATATATGAAAAATATAGAGATACAGTACAGTCAAACACCCACCCCAAGGCAAAATACACACGCGCGGACTGACTATCTCACACACACACACAATCATTCCATTCCAAAGACCCTGTGTGCCTACCTTTCTCACAGTAGAATACGTAAGAATTAGTTTTCTATATGTTATCAGTCCACTTTCACTTTCTCTCCTGCCACTGGCAAGTTTCAGGCTATAAGGAAGTTGGAGTTTGGGCGTCGATATTTAGCAGCATGACCAGCTAAAATACGGTTGTAGACTTGTAGTACATTTATTAATACATAAAACCCAATTCACCATACTTTATACCCATCAGAAACCTACTTTATTATAGCACTTCTGTTTAATATCGATGTTTAAGGCTCCAACTTCCTTATACCCTGAAGCTCGCAAGTGGTCAAATAATGTTTATACTATAAACTGTCCCTGAGTCTAGCAGTATTAAGGCCGGACCATCTAATAGGGACCGCAGGGTATGTGTGGTTTGAGCATCTGTTTAACCCCTTATTTACCGCGACGTCTTTCTAATATTATTCTAGCTATATTTAGATGAGTTAGTGCAGTTTAAGAAGGATCTGTGGTAGTAAAAAGGGTTAAGAGAGATAGTTCGTAGCCTGTTAGTTGCTGGAGGCCCTTTTGAAATTTAAACTGAATAGACTCGTCTTATAGTAGCCAGAATAAAGTTAAAAGGACATCCCGGTACTGAACGGGTTAACTCTGTGTAACTCATATATTGCACAACTTTTTGTTAACTTAACCCCTTCTGTATCGGCGAAGTCTTTTTCATTTATTAAGGGGAGGTATTTAGTTTGTTCCCTAGACCTCCATCAAGCTTAAAATTACACCCCCTTGAGTCCCTTTCAAGATAAATTTGTACATTTTTCGGTAGAAAAATGTCCCGGCCGAAGGCCGGTTCCTCTTAAATTACAGGCTCGCTATCGCTCGCCAGGATAAAATCGACACCTGAATTGCACGAGAGGTCTTAATATGGGGTGAAAGTTCTTAAAATCGCTAAACTAATGGGGCAAACGTTTTATAATATCAAAAGCAATGGGGCTAAACATGAGGGAGAAAGGGGTCAAGAAAAAAATCCCTCAAGTGGAGATCTCCCCTTAAGCCTGTTGATTAGGCTACTGGAAGCCCCTTTTTAAGTTGAATAAAATCGTCTAATAGTAGCCAGAATAACATTAAAAAGACGTCCCCGGTACAGAAGGGGTTAACAGTTAACTTCAAAATTTTAATACTTTAAAAACAAAAAAAAACGTATATAAAAAAGTTTCCTTCTCTGCCATTAACCCCCTACCTACCACCTCGCATGTAAACTCATATCCCTAGCCCACACAACCCAGCACATCCTGCCACCCAAGATCAGCCCTCTGTGGGTCCCCAAGCACCATCCATGTTTCTCATCTTACGTGGTTGACATTCCGATTTATTTATTCATTTTTATATATTTAGGTTCATAAAACATTATTTTATTCCTATAACTAGATCCTATCCACCAACCCCTTAACTCCCCCACACAACCTTGCATGTTATGCCACCCAAGAGCAGCCCTCTCTGGAAACAGCAACCCCGTAAGCTCAGCGAGTTCCTGTGTGTGTGTGTGTGTACGTATGTATGTGAGTTCTTGGGCATGACGTAACTGAGGGGGCGGGGTTAATGTGCCTCGGGGATGTTCAAAAACTCGTGATAATATTAATCACTCTCTCTCACTATCTTATGGACTTATAAGTAATGCCAGTCAACAATATAATAGATTAATACATATAGGGAAATAGTGGACAACTTCTTGCATTATAAATACTGTGTATCAAAATATGCGAATGGAAGATGATATTAGGGATTTGTTACGTCAACGGTTTTTGACTGGCTACAGCTGGTCGATCTTTTACCGGAACTTAATTTAACATGGAGTAGAAATGCTAGATTTATACTATAACTAAGAGCATTGGCGAATATTATAAAACGTCCTCAACGACCCTGGCTATAAGAATAAACCCACAGAAAAAGGTTTATTCACGCAAGCAGAAAAAGAACAACCAATATTTCGACTTGTGTGTCGTGCAAGTGTAGTTGCCAAGGTCTATTTCACGAAACAAAAGCGAAAACAAAGCATATATAACACAGAAACCTATGGCCAGGTATCCCAACCTAGTCTAACTTACTCTAAACTATACTATGTTCAAACTAATATAGCCAGTAAATTATAGTAAAGACCATAGGATATATATTATACGATCAAATATATATACTAACTACCCACCCCTCCCTTGGCCCCCTCTCCCTTTACCCCTTCCCATTCTCTAAAACCTGGATACATTTTTGCCAACAGATGGCGTAGGCATTCACTTTGATGTATTTACTGGAATTTGCAGTTTCCTCATAAACTACTAACTAGACTACTCGTGAATTCGTAAGCATTAAATTTGAAACTATATCACCATTCCTTAAGTTTTGAAGGTAATTACTACATCTAGATTAATGGGGGATATTTATTCAACTAACTTGATTATTCTGTAGAAGTTATGGAAGTAGAAAGAGGCTATATTTACATTATTGGGGTTGCGGGATATTTTCGAGGGCATTACACAGAGGGTGCCAACTTAACAATTGACTAATTAATTATTAACATTGTAAGTATTTCCTTTCTTTTAATTCTGGCTAGCATTAGACAATGTAATACAGCTTAGCAAGAACCGCTAGCATTTGGGTAAGATTTATCTATTTAAATATCTTGATTCCCACAGATCTCTGCTAAGGTAGATGAATGTGTTTATTTAATAGCCAGAATAGGACTACAACTAAATAATACGTCTTGGTATATACAACAGTTAAACAGACTAATCCAGATAAGATATAGTACAACATTGTAGCTATTATATCATATGCAACTCAAAACAGATTTTCGGGGTAAGCCATGAATAGATTAGCTTATAGCTAAGTAGTAGATATCACTGGGCAGTTGGTATACTATATAGTATTGGATATGCTCAATCTTCATATATACAATATTAATGTCATCTAACACTGTTTCTATAATTCACTAGCTAGAGTATCTTATGCCCACACAAGCCAGCATATCCTGCCCTCTGTGGGTCCCCAAACACCATCCACATGACCACATCTCTCATCTTACGTTGTTGAAATTCCTATCTATGTATTACCGTCTTGTTGGTGTAGTGGTTAGAGTTTAAAAATCTGTGTGTGATAACCCAGGTTCGAATCCCGGTGGATCACATATATGCTTTCATTAATTTCATTGGAGGTGTTTGGTGTTGTGGTGAAATTAATAAAATGCAGATAATTTATATAATTGGCTTCATAAAACACATTTATTTCCTATAACTTGATCCTTTCCACCAACCCTTAACTCCCCCACACAACCTTTGCATGTTATTCTGCCCGAGAGCAGCCCTCTCTGGAAACAGCAACCAGCATAATTATACAGTAAGTTCAGCGAGTTCCCGAGTGTGTGTGTGTATGTGTGTGAGTTCTTGGATATGACGTCACTGAGGGGGCGGGGCTAATGTGCCTCGGGGATGTTCAAAAACTCGTGGTCATATTAATCATTATCTCGTGACTTTATTAATGCCTGCCAGATATATAATAACTCATTTAGATACATACAGGGAAGTATTGGACAACTCTTTGCTTTATATACATAAACAATGGTGTTTAAAGGATGATATTTTGAGTCAGTTGGTACAAGGGAGTACTTCGTCGGCTTTTTGACTGGCTACAGCTGGTGATTTTTACCAGGAAATTAATTTAACGTTAACTAGAAATACTCGATTTCTTCCATATCTGAAAGCATAGCCGAATATTGTAGAGCATCCTTAACAAACTTGTCTATATCAATAAACCTACAGAATACAATTTAATCACATATGCAGAAAAAGAACTACCAATATTTCGATTTTTCCGTCATGCCGATAAATTGCCAAGGTCTAATTCTCGTAATCAAAGAGAAATTCAATTATATATAACATAATACATACGTTTGTGTATCCTATCCTAGTCTAACTTACTCTAAACTATACTATGTTCAAACTAATATAGCCAGTAACTTATAGTAAAGACCATAGAATAGAAATTGTAATGATAAGATAAATATTTAACTAGCTACTCACCCCTACCTTGGCCCCCTCTCCCATCACCCCCTTCCAATTCTCTGGATACATTTTTGCTACTAGACGGCGTCAGCGTTCACTTACCAAGAATTAATTCGAATTCGGAGGGGAAATAGGGGATGGGATAACCAAATCGTATATTCATGAAGCAATAAACCTACCATTCTATTAGGTTGCTTTCAATCAATGACATTATTATACATGCAATAGGCTACAGCTAGGGTAGGTTATAGGTTATGTAGTAGGGTTTATTTGTTGTTAACAATATAATATACGTAGCCTACTTGGTGACTACTGAGCTTAATATTAACAGGCTATATTTTTCGCTACCATCCTTGCTTTCTATATTCTGTTAATTGTTATAGTTATATTAGCATGGTGTTTGTGTTATTGTATGAATCAAGTGACTTATACAGGATAGTAATTTATTGAGGTTTTGTAGGATAGACATAATTTACGTGTTGCATTAGTAATGTTAGTGAAGGTCTAAACATATAGTGTCCGCTAATTTTACTTACAGGAAGCCCCTCACACCCATTCCCACGCCACACACACACAGATACATACACACACATACAGAGACACATACACAAGTACACACACATACACTGGCATGCTCACTCACAGGTTTACTATTCTTCCAATGGTTAGGCTATTGAAGGAGACATTGCTGATTTTCTTAGTTTATTGTTGTACATTGAAGGCACCAATGTCTGAAATACAAATAACTCAAATCAATATAACTATAAAGAATTCCATTATAATATAAACTTAATACAGTACATCTTCTTCCTCCTTCAATTCACAGAGTTAGTCCTTCGATACACCAAATCAATATAACTATAAAGACTTCCGTTGTAATATAAACTTAATACAGTACATCTTCTTCCTCCTTCAATTCACAGAGGTAGTCCTTCGATATGACTGTTTCCGCGGTTCCGTGGACCTCCATATCCCCGGTTCTCTATCAGGCCCTCTTCATCTTCCTCGAAATCTTCAGCTCCATCCTGATATCGTAGTGGTCTTCTTATAGTGCGTCCTGATCTCCTGGGGATGTGTGTTTCCTCCTGGTCTTCTCTGTCCTGGCTGGGTTGATTAGTCTCTTGTCTGTGTATCATGTTCTTTTTCACACTCTGTCGGTCTCCGAGTTTGATGGTTATTAGCATTGTCGGGTTTATTGTTAGTCCTGTGAGCCTCGTAGTCGCCACATACACACACAGAGAGACATACACACACAGGCCTACACTCAAAACCACACACACGCACACAGTGGCGCCAGGCTGTCTGCATTGACACTTCCTGATCATCTGTGATGAAAGAGTTAATAAAAATAATTCAGACAAGATTAAATACAACATTGTAGCTTATATATAAAACTCAAAACTGAATTTCGGGATGAGCCAATAGGTTATGGCTAAGTAGTAGATACCATTGGGCGGTTGGTATGAAATATTAACCCCTTCTGTACCAGTGACGTCTTTTTCATCTTATCCTGGCTATTATTAGACGTTTGAAAGTTGGAGACCCCAAATTGGGGTCTCCAACTTTACCCTCCCCGTCCTGTTGGGGGTCAGTGGACTGGACCCGGCCCTGATCCGTGTCCGGGTGCTCCAGCACGCCAAAGTCTTCCTGCGGCGTTCGGGTCGTCTCGGCTGCCTGTGATTGCATACCTGGGATGGTCTCCGGCAGGGTTAATTGGGCCTGCCCACACAGCCCTATACATAGTATACTTGTGAAGGTAGCTACGAGTTATTAGGTCATTTTTGTTGGATATATACAGTACCATGTTTATGGAATTGTTTATGTGCTAGCCTAATGAACAATGAGAGTTTGCAAATGATGACCATTAGCTTAGAGTAGCGAGACATTCGAGTTTTGCGGACTTTTGACAGTCTGCCTGGCAAGGCCCCAGGCCAATCGAAAGAATTTTCGGCTAGGCCTATAGGCCTAGCCTAGGCTAGGCTATAGGCCTACTGATGTTTTGGACCGACAGTTAGCCCATCGATCTGTTTAGGCCTAATAGGTCCGGTAGAGCATATGCATCATTGCTATAGGCCTATATGGCATTAAGAGCTGAAATGTAGGCCTATTATAGCCTAAGGGAGAACAAAAAAAGGCTAAAATACATGTAGGCTAGGCCTATAGGCCTAGCCTACTGTAAAACAATAAGTTTTTCAGCCAGTACCCAACCAGCGGCTGAGTGGGGGTGTAGCCACCCATATACTAGGATAGGTTAGGTAAGGTTGTTAGGTTAGGCTAATCGCTTACCTTAGTGATCGCTCGCTTACCTTAGTGATAGTTTAAGAGGCAGAGGAGTCAATGCTCATAAAGGTTGCCTCTTCTCAATCTTTCAGTCTCATACCGGTCATAATTATTTTTAAAAACATTTACACTCTGACTCGTAACTACTTCCTCTGGGAGACTTCCAGTTGTTTACAATCCTAGCACTAAAAAAGTTGTTCCTCTTCGTGGTTCTGTGCCTGACCTTGGTCAGCTTCAGTCTGTGTCCTCGGGTGTTTGGTTGGTTTTCTCTTGATGCAATTGTCAAAAAGTGCCCGTCCTTGACCGCATCTATGCCATGAATTATCTTGTAGGTCTGATCCATGTCTCCTCGTTTCCTTCTCTGCTCCAGTGTCGTTACTCCAAAACGCTCCAGTCGCAACTCATATGGCATTTCGGACAACTCGGGAACCAGTTTAGTGGCTCTCCGCTGTACTTGTTCCAACTTGTTGATGTCTCGACGGGTATATGGAGACCATGCCTGGATACTGTATTCCAGTCGAGGTCTGATTAGGGATTTGTACAAAGGGAGAAACATCTCTGAATCCATGTATGTATATGTTTTCCTTAGAAGTCCTACCAACGAGTTGGCACTGGCTGCTGCCTTGGCCACTTGTACTGCTGGCTTCAAATCCGGGGTGACATAAATTCCTAGGTCTTTTTCCTCCTCTGTGGTGGTTAGCGGATTATTCTTCATGTGGTATTGGTACTCTGGGTTCCTCCGTCCCATGTGCATGACCTTGCATTTCTTCTCATTAAATTCTAGTAGCCACTTTTTACTCCACTCTTCCAGCCTGGTAATGTCCTCCTGTAGTCCTTCTCTGTCCAGCGGGGACTTAATTCTCCTGTACAGCTTGGCGTCGTCTGCGAAGAGCTTGCTGTCTGACTGAACTGTATCCATGAGGTCATTTATGAAAACAAGGAAGAGAACTGGCCCCAGCACACTGCCTTGAGGTACTCCACTCCAGACCCCCAGCCATTCTGAGGGTGCGCCCCTGTTGACAACTCGTTGAATTCTCCGACTCAAGAAGTTCTCGATCCATTTTATGATGTCTCCTGAATCCTGATATCCTGACTGCCTGTAGTTTCTTGAGTAGACGGAGATGGGGGACAGTGTCAAAGGCTTTTCTGCAGTCTAAGTAAACCACATCACCACACATGTCTTCCCAAAGTTGACTATTTTTGTAACATAAGATATTAGGCTACCCACTCCACCCCGTGAAATCCGAGCCAGCTTTCGTCAAAAGTTGGCTCGGGTATTCACAAAATTGGGTTGTATGGGTTTGCAATTTGGGAAAACCCGAGCCAAGTTTTGATACAAAACGCTAGATTATTGTATTTTTACGCTTTTAACCCCTCATTTTCCCTGAACTTCATAGCCCTCCCCACTAGTGGGGGGCGTGTTTTTAGATTGTTGGATAATGGGTAAATACTAATTTCCGCTCCTCTTCTGTATAAAACGTCAGGTTTACCGAATTTTCGTACGATTTTAGTTACTGGACACCTAGGACTATTTGACAGGTACCGCCAACGATTTAATACATATTTTTTTTCCGGTTTCCACGCATCCAACACCAAGTAAGGCTACACCCTTTTCTGGTGTACGAAACACTAAAAAAGCAATGGGGACACTTTAATAATGATAATAGCCTATGAGACGAAATATAGGCCTAGCCTAAAGACAACTCTGTTGCGTTCCTGGAAGTAGCGTCACTTTGTTTACTTTACGCTCGGAGTGACTTCCCGTTCCCGCCTTGGCGGTCGACTTCAAATGGCTAAGCTTATATAACCAGTTGTTGGGTCCATTTTTTGATAAAGACTTGCATTATAGGCCGTGGGATACAGGACAGGGGTGAGGGGGGGCTCTGCCCCCCCTACCCCCCTGTGAAATATAATAATCGTCATAGGCCTATATGTGGCCAGCAGGGGGCAAGTAAAACAGTAAATCTACAGTTATACTACCCCTCCCCCCCACCTCCCCCCTTCAAAACACGCCTTTTAGCGTGTTTTTGGATGGTTCAGCAGACGCGGAAACTGGAAAAAAACTTAGGTAGCCTAAATATTTATCACCAACCAGTGACGAGTTTTTCAGGTTATTTTTTGTTGTTTTTTATTTTTTATTTGATACACAGTGTTGTTTAATAACAAGGACTGTCGCATTTTACTATTTTCCCATTATCCATCAATCTTAAGACACGGCCCCCGATAGTGGGGAGGGCTATGAAGATCAGGGAAATTGCGGGGTAAAAGCGTAAATAAAGGGGTAATAGGCTATTGGAAGGACTCTGAAAATACAATATTTAAAATTAACAAAACCTGAAAATGGAAAAACCCGAGCCAAGTTTTGACCAAACTTGGCTCGGGTTTTTCAATTTTTCAGAGTCCAAAATCACAGATGGGGGCTGCCGCCCCCACACCCCCGCTTTGACTTAGATTTTTGGTGTATTTGTCTGTGAAGTGGGTATTTTTCAATTTGTTGATAATGAAAATCCTCCATACGGACTAGCCTATATGGAGAAAAATATGGCGAATCTATTGGTGCTTATTTCCCTAATAAATTGTTTCTCATAACGTCACACTAGTGTCCTTGAATATTATCAAAGATTTGACCTATTTTATTTATTATTACTACCCCTATTAGTATAACTTTATTTGGCAAGAATGTAGTTACCGGGTGTACCGTCCGTCTTGTTTACACTACGCGGACGCTCACCATCATGTTCCCGTCTATTTTGACTGCCTTTGGATACAAAAATACATTACCCTAACCAAACAACCTAACCTAACCTAACCTAGTATCATAGATTTAGGCTAGACCTATAAGTATATATTTTATTATAAGTATTTAGCCTATAGGTGATTTATGTTGTATGTTGGTAACTGTGGTACACCCGGTAACTACATCCATCCCCTTTATTTTAATTTAACCCTTGGGATCCGGGAGGCCTCATATGAGGTATAAATTGCGGCTAAAAATCGCCGCTAAAATCATCAGAACTCTGCAACCACGCGTCGTAGCGATGTCATCTCAACGGAAGTCTACAGACAACAAGATGTTCTACAATTTGCAAAAAACCTGACTGCTCTAGGTGGTCTCAATCAGTAGCTACTGAATTATGAAGCTTGACTGTATGAAAATGGCCCCGGACACAGCGAACCGCCTCATATGAGGGCCCCCGGATCCGGAGGGTTACCACGATTTTGTTTGATATGTTTGAAGATAAATATGGAATCTATATGCTCTATAGATCATATGAAAATTTGTGTTAACGCTCGGCAAAACCTAATAAAAAAGTATGGTACTAAAATGTCTTTTTCGTAACAAGGTTGTCAATACGGTACTTTCAGTTATCGACAGGGTAAGATCCTGTGTAGCGGGTGGAACTGTTTTTCAGATGCCTATTTACTAAGAAGCATTGAACAATATCTTTAACCTAACCAAAACCTAACCTAACCTAACCACCCACCAATACCAGGTTACCCTAGCCGTCATCACAACACCCTGCCTGAAGTCATCCAGGAGGGGGAGTCGGATCAAGGACAACCTGGTACGAGCGGAAGTCGACTTCAGCTTCACCGGTAACAGGCGGAATCAACGAAAGTAAGTAGTATATTAGTGGACTAATTATGAATGTGAAATGTAAAAATATATTGTAACATTACCAAATTATTGAGATAGGCTATAAGTACAGGTCCACCCGCTACACAGGATTATACCATCGACAGCTCTAAAGATCATATGAAAATGTGTTTTAACCCTCGGAAAAACCTAATATAAAGTACTGGTATGCTAGGCTTACTAAAATGTAATTTTCGTAACAAGGTTGCCAATACGGTACTTTCCTGTTATCAACATACTGTACAATCAAAGCTGAAGGTTGCAGAGTAAACACCATAGACTTCATCGACTTGTCTTTCGCCTTCGTATTATCGACAGACACATTTTATTTTATTTTTTATTTTATTTTTACTAAGCGATTAGGCTAGTACCCAACCAGCGGGCTGCGAGGGTGTGGGGGCGGCAGCCCCCACCCATAATACTAGGATAGGTTAGGTAAGGTTGTTAGGTTAGGCTAATGTCTTCAAATCATAGCCCTCCCCACTATCGGGGGGCGTGTCTTTACATCGATCGATAATGGGAAAAATAGGTTTTCCCGAGATTTCTAATTAATTACAAACACTATTGGCCTATATTGATGCAAATGAAGATAAATGTTTACCTATGGTCCCGTTAAAATATTCTCAAGTAACCTATTAAAAACTGTTCAGGGTACTGGTTAGAACTTGTAGGATGGGGGCTTTGCCCCCCCTCACCCCCCATGACATATTGTCATCATCATATATATTGCCAGCAGGGGGCAAATTACCGAAAAAATCGCTGTCAAAATAGACGCGAACTTAACCACGACGATAGTAATAATAATAATAATCATAATTTTACTTATTAAATGTAAACATGACGGCGGTGGGGGAGGCGTCGGACCTTTGCAATCATGTTCCCGTCTATTTTGAATGCCATTGGATACAATAATATGTTAAGGGCCCTCACCCCCCCAGGACATATTGTTATCATCATATACTGTATATTGCCATCAGGGGGCAAATAACCGAAAAAAATTGCCGTCCAAATAGACGCGAAGGTAACCGCGGCGATCGCCCTATGTAAACATGACGACCGTACACCCGGAATCTACATCCATTCCCCTGCCTCTTGCGAGGTAGGCGATATAGAGGATATTTTGTTGTTTTCTGGATCAGTAATACATTTTTACTTACAGTTTCTTACAGTAGATCCTCTGGAAAAAGGCAAACTAGGCCTGTGTATCCAGCTCAGTACCAGTACAGTACTTGGACTGCTGCGGTCGTTCACGGTGTTGGCGGCGGCGGCGGTAGCAGACGCAACATTTTTACTATTCTGTATTGTTGCTTTATAATCAAACTTCAAATCTTGTCTTCCCCATGCTTTATCAAGATTACTTTCAAACTCCCTTATTGATTCGGAATCGACTACATACTGGGGCAGTGCGTTCCACTCATTTCGAGGTAAAGCTAACCTTCTTGCAGATATTTTCTCCACCAACTCAACCTTAGATGACATAAATCAAGATGTCCCTGTACTTAATTTTAATTCACCTGAAATTCCCTCACTTAAGATCCACACCAGACATGTCAAAACTATTTTGCAGAATCTCTCAGTAGATAAGGCTCCTGGTCCAGATGAAATTCCTCCAATAGTACTTAAGAATTGCTCCTTGGTGCTCGCTCCTGTATTGGCAAAATTTTTCCGTCTGTGTACTCATACCTCATGCTTCCCAGTACCCTGGAAAGAAGCAAACATCCATCCAGTTCCTAAAAAAGGTGCCTCTTCAGATCCATCAAACTACAGACCAATAGCTATAACTTCCACTCTTGGCAAAGTTTTTGAAATTATATTAAATAATCACATAATTAAGCATCTGGAGAATAATAAATTAATCAGTGATAGGCAATATGGTTTTAGACGATGTCGATCAACTGCAGACATTCTTTGCCTTCTTACGCATCAAATCAACCAAGCTACAGACCAACATGGTGAAACACATACAATAGCACTGGATATATCAAAGGCATTTGATAGAGTCTGGCATCAATCCTTATTGTCGAAGATGTCACACTACGGCCTTGCATCATTAGTTCCACTAATTTCTTCTTATCTTCATAACAGAAAAATACGTGTAATGGTAGATGGCCTTTATTCTCAATTTCACTCAATAAATGCTGGTGTTCCCCAGGGATCAGTTTTGGCCCCAACTCTGTTCCTCATTCATATCAATGATCTCATATCTACCACTCATAATCCAATACATTCCTACGCAGATGACTCAACACTCCACAGTTCCTTCACATTTACCAATTCTTTCACCCAACCCGATCTTATAAATTCAAAAATAAACACTGCAATTTCTCTGAACCAGGACCTTTCTAGAATTAATGAATGGGGACAAGAGAATCTAGTTTCCTTTAATGCACAGAAAACCAAGTACATTCAATTTTCTAACCGACAGAATCTCACGGACTCCCATATATTTTTTAATGATGTAAATATTCCCACTTCCCCTAGTATTGACATTCTCGGTGTAACATTAACTACTAACTTGAGCTGGACACATTATGTTAGAAGCATTGCTAAGAATGCCTCTAAAAACTGGGACTCCTGTACAGAGAGAATTCTTCACTGACGAGCAGTTGGCCGTAATATATAAAAGTCATGTGCGCTCTCAGATGGATTACTGTTCACCTCTGTGGGGTGGAAGTGGAGTGGTTGCATTGAGGCAGTTGGACAAAATTCAAAATAAAGCTATTAGATTAATCAATAACCCTGCAATCACACAGGACCTTCCTACATTAGCCATACGAAGAAACGTTGCATCCCTTGCATTATTCTACAGATATTTTCACAGCAATTGTTCCGAGGAACTTGCTTCAATTGTGCCGCCTCTCCACATCTTTCCCCGTAGAACTAGGGCAGCTGAGAGCGCCCATGAATTTACACTTTCTCCTCCACAATGCAGAACTTCTGCTTATCAGAATTCATTTATCCCCAGAGCTACTACTCTTTGGAATTCACTTCCCTCGAATTGCTTTCCACAAACTTACAATCAACAAATGTTTAAATCCAGTTGTTACAAACATTTTATGAATGGAGGATGCCTTTAGGCACATGGACCTTTTTGTTTTATCTGTGTTTTTCCTTCCTCCATTCATTGTCTCTTAAAAAAAAAAAAAAAAAATTTACCACTCTATCACAAAATGAGTTCTTTGGCTTCTCAAGCCTACTTCTTTCTTTGTAAATTTTCTTTGAGTGTCCTCTCGTTCTTGTTCCCTCCCGCATCAAGAAGATACCTTCACACACGTCCTCATCATACTTTCCTGACTCTATCTTAAAAGTCTCTATCATATCCCCTCTCTTTCTCCTATGTGCCAGTGTCGGAAGCCCCAGTGTCCTCAACCTCTGCTCATAGCCCGCGTTCTTCAACGTTGGTACTAGCTTGCTAGCTCTCCTCTGCACTTTCTCCACTGCTGCTATATCCTTTACCATATATGGATCCCACACCTGGTTCGCATATTCCAGGTGCGGCCTAACCAGTGCTGTATAGAGATTCCTGAAGATTTCTTCGTCAAGTGACACAAATGTCCTCCTTATCAGCCCTACAATTCTATTGGCATTGTTTATCTTTTCCGCTAAATGTTCTGAGAAATTTAACTTATTGTCTATCACTACTCCTATATCCTTTTCTGCATTCACTTCCTCCATCGCTTCATACATACTGTATCCTACCTTGTCTATCTTGCTTGTCCCAATCCGCATGTACTTGCATTTTTTTGGATGAAAAGGCATTAACCAATCCTTAGACCATCCCTTCATGCCCTCCACATCTCCTTGAAGCAAACCCACATCTTCCTTACTCCTCACTCTTCTATACAGCTTAGTGTCATCCGCATACAGGTATACCTCACTTCCATTAGTTATAACTTCGGGTAAGTCGTTGATAAATTTAACGAACAGTAGTGGTCCCAACACAGATCCCTGAGGAACCCCACTTGTAATTTCCCTCCACCCCGAGCCTATTCCATTCACCAGCACCCTCTGTCTCCGATCTTTCAGGAAGGCTTCTATCCATTTCACACATTTCTCCCCTATATTATAGCTTCTAACTTTCTCTATTAACCTTTTATGTGGGACCTTATCGAAGGCCTTCATAAAATCACAATATACCACGTCTATTACATCACCATCCTCTAGAATTTGCATCCAATCATCTACCACCTTAATTAGCTGTAGGACCTCCCCGACAAGAATCCGAACTGTCTCCCACTGAAAAGTTGGTTTGATTTCATATGCTCCATTATTCCTTCTCTAATTACCGTTTCCATTAGTTTACACACAACACTTGTCAAACTGACTGGTCTATAATTTCCTGGGTCATTTCTCTTTCCCTTCTTAAATATAGCTGTTATGTTCGCCTCTCTCCAGTCCATCGGGATTTGTCCTGTATTAAACGATGCCTCAAATAACATTTTCAATGGCTCTACTAACATCTCACCTCCTTCCTTTATGATTCTTGGGTGTATCCCATCCGGTCCCGGGGACTTACTTCTGTTCATTTTTTCTATAGCCCTTCTTATTCTAGCATGGGAAAACTCTATTAGTTCTAGTGCAGGTGCCTGTTTGATGGGAATATTTGGCACTGCATCATCCGACTCTACTGTTAGTACCCCCCCAAAGTATTTCCCCAGCACCTCTGCTTTCTCCTTATCCGTCTCCGCTCTACTCCCATCATCCAAGCTCTGGGATCCCTACTCTTCTTGTTAACTTTTCCTGAATGTACTTCCAAAATATTTTTCGATTATCCTTCACGTTTCTTGCAATCTCTCTCTCCCTTTCCTTGTCTCCCACCTTATTTTATTGTTTATCTGTCTACGTTCCAAATCCACTACTTTAGCTTCTATACTAGACCCCCTGTTCTTTTTTAACACTTTTAATCTATCCCACAATCGTTTCTTTCTTCTTATCAAAGTCCACAGCTTTCTTTTCATTGGTAATTCTGGGTTCGATCTTTTCCTCAATTTTGTTTTATCCTTATATTCCCTTACTGGTACACATTTGGATATAACATCCTCCAGTTTGACTCTAAACTTCCTCCACATTCCTTCAGCGTCTTCACCGTTCAAGTATTCCCCCCAGTCAATGTCCAGACACCTTCTCAGCAGCTCATAATAATCTGCTCAGTCATACATGTATATTTTTGTATTGCTTCTATCATCCCTCTCTGTTTTAATATTGCAACTAAAACTTTATACAGGCATGGTCACTACGACCTATAGGGCTATCCACATTAACATGTTCCACTATATCCTCCTCATTGCTAAAAATTAAATCAAGTACACTCCCCTGCGTCCCATCTCTATATCTTGTCATCTCTGTAATATGTTGCGTTAAAAAACAATTACGGGCATTTAGACTCATATAGGAATGAAATACATTACCGGTATAAGAAACCTGTAGGTCACGATAAAACCGATGTATAAATGTAATTACATCATCTTTATATTGTCCAAAATTAGAAACCACTTAGAAAATGTTAATTTAATATATTCTTCTCAGCGTGATTACAGTTTCTTTCATCTACTTGTTCCAATATTTCCCCATCCAGCCTCCCATCTAGATTCACCCTATTATCTCCCCTATTACACACCATTACTTTACTTTTATTGACGTTCACCTTCAGTTTCCTCCTTCCACAAACCACACCAAACTCTTTGACTACCCGCTGCAGTTTCTCCTCAGAATGGACATAATAGAAGAGTGAGGAGTAAGGAAGATGTGGGTTTGCTTCAAGGAGATGTGGAGGGCATGAAGGGATGGTCTGAGCATTGGTTAATGCCTTTTCATCCAAAAAAATGCAAGTACATGCGGATTGGGACAAGCAAGATAGACAAGGTAGGATACAGTATGTATGAAGCGATGGAGGAAGTGAATGCAGAGAAGGATATAGGAGTAGTGATAGACAATAAGTTAAATTTCTCAGAACATTTAGCGGAAAAGATAAACAAAGCCAATAGAATTGTAGGGCTGATAAGGAGGACATTTGTGTCACTTGACGAAGAAATCTTCAGGAATCTCTATACAGCGCTGGTTAGGCCGCACCTGGAATATGCGAACCAGGTGTGGGCTCCATATATGGTAAAGGATATAGAAGCAGTGGAGAAAGTGCAGAGGAGAGCTAGCAAGCTGGTACCAACATTGAAGAACGCGGGCTATGAGCAGAGGTTGAGGACATTGGGGCTTCCGACACTGGAAAGAGAGGGGATATGATAGAGACTTTTAAGATAGTGTCAGGAAAGTATGATGAGGATGTGTGTGAAGGTATCTTCTTGATGCGGGAGGGAACAAGAACGAGAGGACATTCTAAGAAAATTTACAAAGACAGAAATAGGCTTGAGAAGGCAAAGAACTCATTTTGTGATAGAGTGATAAATGAGTGGAACGCACTGCCCCAGTATGTAGTCGATTCCGAATCAATAAGGGAGTTTGAAAGTAATCTTGATAAAGCATGGGGAAGACAAGATTTGAAGTTTCATTATAAAACAAAAATACAGAATAGTAAAAATGTTGCGTCTGCTACCGCCGCCGCCAACACTGTGAACGACCGCAGCAGTGCAAGTACTGGTACTGAGCTGGATACACAGGCCTAGTTTGCCTTTTTCCAGAGGATCTACTTTAAGGAACTGTAAGAATAAGATTCATTGGAGAGAGTACAATGTAGAATGATAAAAATAATCCATAATATTAGAAATCTTCCATATGAAGAAAGGTTGAAGAAATTAGGCTTACATTTGTTAGAGAGACGCAGAGTTAGAGGGGACATGATAGAGGTGTTCAAGTGGGTTAGTGGGATTAATAAAGGGGACATGAAAAAACTCGGTGATAGCGAAAGAACTCGAACAAATGGTTTCAAATTATAGAATAACTAGATTTACCAACACAATAAGTTACGTGACTGTCAGGACTATAGGGTTGAAAATCCAATGACATTTACTGCCCCTCATCTTGCCTCCACCCTGCTTCTCCCATTTCCTCCCTCCATCTGAGTAACCTGACCAATACTCCCATACACACTGCCGCTCGTTGCCGGTTTTGTGCCACATTTTTCAACTACGGACCACCGTAACACCCCAAGCACACATCCTTTGTGTATTTATTTATATACTGTATATGGTTGGATGCACACATTCATTTATATACTGTATATGGTTGGATGCACACATTTATTTATATACTGTATATGGTTGGATGCACACATTCATTTATATACTGTATATGGTTGGATGCACACATTCATTTATATACTGTATATTGTTGGATGCACGCTTTTATTGGTAAAGATGTAGTAGACGGGCGCACCGCCTGCCTTGTTTACACTACATGTACTCGGCATGCTCGCGATAATTTTCCCGTCTATTTTGACTGCTGTGAGATACAATAATAGGTTGAGGCCCCCCTCACCCCTCATGACTTATTGTTATCACCATATATATTGCCAGCAAGGGGTAAATAACAGAAAAAATAGCTGTCAAAATAGACAGGAACATAACCGCGAGCGTACAACCAATGTAAACATGATGACCGTACACCGATACTAAATCCTTCCCCTCTCATTTCCTACACAATGATATGGTTTTCATTGCATTTTGGAAAATTTGTCAAATCTACCTAGGTTTAACACAGGGCAATGGTGAGTCTTAGGGGGGTCTTATAATTTCCTGGGTTAACCGCATGATAAATCTACGGCTTTCTTACTTTTAAATGTAATTACTATATTACAGTATACATTTTTGTTATTACAGTATGGGTATGTAAAATGTGCAAACTAGTATGGGAGGAAGGGAGTGCACATGATAACTGGAAGACAGGCATAATAGTCCCCCTGTATAAGGGTAAAGGGGAAAGAGGAGTGTGTGGTAACCACCTAGGAATATGTCTTCTAAGCGTAGTAGGGAAGGTGTACAGTAGGGTAGTGATTGAGAGAGTGAGAGCGAGAACGGAGAAATGGATAGGTGACGAGCAGGGCAGTTTTAGGAAGGGAAGAGGATGTGTAGATCAGACCCTGTAATGTGTTGTGGAGAAATATCTGGAGAAGCAACAAAAGCTGTATGTTGCCTTTGTGAACTTGGAGAAGGCCCATGACAGAGTGGATAGAGAAGGTATGTGGAAAGTACTTAGAATATACGGAGTAGATGGCAAGTTGCTGAAAGCAGTGAAGAGCATGTATGAGGGTGCAAAGGCAGTAGTACGTGTGGAGATTGAGCAGATCGAGTTCTTTGATATGAATGTTGGGTTGAAACAGGGGTGTGTGATGTCCTTATGGTTGTTTACTGTATATATGGATGGAGTCATGAAAGAAATACAAGGAAGAGCAGTGGATGTTGGTGTATCGCTGATAAGAGAGGGAAATGAGTGGAAGCTACCTGTACTGCTGTTTGCTGATGATACAGTTCTGATAAGCGATAATGAATGGGAGTTGCAGGGTCTGGTAAATATGTTTGGAACAGTGTGCGAAAAACGAAATCTGAAGGTAAATGCGGGGAAGAGCAAGGTTATGGTCTTTGAAAGGGGTGAAGCCACAGAGTGTGAGGTGAAGTTGAACGGTCAGGCTATGGAGATAGTCAGCTCATTTAAGTATCTGGGCAGTGTGTTGAGTGAAGATGGGACTATGGATGAAGAAGTGCTGGAGAGGGTGCAACAGGGGAAGAGGGTTGTAGGAATGCTGAAAGCAGTAACAAGAAATAGGGTGGTCAGTATGGAAGTGAAGAAGTCCTTGCATGACAGTTTGGTAATCCCGACACTGACTTACGGAAGTGAAGCATGGACGTTGTTGGAGAGACTCAGACCAAGAGTGAGAGGGGTGGAAATGAGTTACTTGAGAAGTGCGTGCGGAGTTACATAGAGGGATAGACAGACGAATGAGGAAATAAGGAGGAGGTGTGGTGTGGAGGTAGATGTGCTGGAAAGTGTGAAAAGGAACGCCTTGAGTTGGTTCGGCCATGTGGAACGTATGGGAAGCGAGAGAATGACTAAGAGGGTGTACGAGAGCGAGGTGGAAAGACAGAGAGGGAGAAGTAAACCGAAAGAGAATTGGAAGGATGGAATGAAGTATATGGATGAAAGCGGTGCTGGTTGGGAGGAGGGGCGTCGACTGACAGGGGACAGAGATGCATGGGGGCGGTTCGTTCGTCCACGGCGTCAGGCAATAGATAGATAGTGCTGTAATTACAGTATAATGTGTGGCATTGACGATTTCTCGGACGAGGAGTTTACCCTCACAACCCCTATTTTCTGTTGATCCATTTTCTTATGACACACTATTTCAGAGGTCTTTTTCACTATCCCGCAGTATTTTTAGCAATTTGACATCTTCTATATCATTTTGAAGAGCAGCGGGGGTGTACCAGGTTAGGTTAAATACATTATTGTCGTCGGAGGAGGCGGGTAATAATAATAATAAGGGCTGTTTTACATCCGTGAGGGCCTGTCTCGCCGGGAAGCATTAACCCAATCTAACCTTGCAGTCTGGGCATCAATAGGGCTTCCTGAATTAAGAAAAGGTAATAAGAGTTGTGTTAGCTGGTGTACCGGTACCGTCCGTCGCATGCTCACTGTTAAATTCGCGTCTAATTTGACTGCTGTTATTTGCCCCTGCTGGTAATATATATATGATGATGGCATAATTGTCATCATCATATATATTACCATGGGGGAGTGAGGAGGGGTTTCAGTGGCGGATCCAGGGCCCCCCCCCCTTTAGTGACCAAAATTGCACCCTTACATCTGATATATACTGCATTTTATCTGAAATACAATACATATAAAGTTATGGCACCCCTCATGTATATATATCAGCCCCCCCCCCCCCTTAAGCCTGAGCTGGATCTGCCACTGAGGGGTTTGCCCCCTTCACCCCCATAACTTATTGTCATCATCACATATATTACCAGTAATAACAGCAGTCAAATTAAGACGCGAATGTAACTGCGAGCGTGCGACTAGGTAAAGAAAGCGGACGCTACGCCCACTAGCACAACTCCTACCAAAAAGGTTCCCAAAGGAAAATAACGTAAGAAGTGGGGGAACAAAGCTTTACATTCACCTCTATTTATTTTTACACATCCCTTATTGGCCTAATGCATTTGCGAAGGTAATGACATACTGGTATTTAGCAATGAAGTACAGTACTGTGCTGTACTACCGGTTTCCCTCACTATCCGATGCCCAATTTATAACATTATTATAGGTTTTTAGGCGTTTGTGTTTGGGTTTTGGCTGGTCCAAGAATGCATCCCCATTTACCCCATTAATTTTAGGGTTGGTTATACAATTTTTCTATACAGTATAAGATCGGGTTTTCAGGAACGTAACCCCAAACATAAATCGAGGGAGACCTGTACAGTACCGGTGTAGGGTATGGCAAAACTATAGGCTATGATAGGCTGGCTATTATTCATGGCATGGTTTTAGTCAAGTAACCTTTGGCGGCCATTTACATGCTCTGGATCAATGACCGTTTACGTTCGCTTCTAGTTTGATTGATTTTGGGTTGAGAGGGACTCAACGTCTCCCTGGACTTACTCCAATGAAGTACACTTGGTCAAAAAAGTATCTGCACCCCTACCCTGATCATCTGGTATGTACAGCTTGGTAGTGTAGATCTTAGGTCGTGGCCGGACGGAGTGCCGACGGACATTTGGCCGAACGGTTAGGTTAAGTTAGGTTAGGTTAGGTTAGGTTAGGTTAGGTTAGGTTAGGTTAGGTTAGGTTAGGTTAGGTTAGGTTAGGTTAGGTTAGGTTAGGTTAGGTTAGGTTAGGTTAGGTTAGGTTAGGTTAGGTTAGGTTAGGTTGGTTAGGTTAGGTTAGGTTAGGTTAGGTTAGGTTCTGTCGGCCAAATGTCCGTCGGCAATCCGTCCGGGAGCCATCTTAGGTAGGCTAGTATAGGTAGGTATTATTATTATTATAGAAGCTGTCTAAGCCTCCCAACAGGGTGCAGATCCACCTATAAAAGATGAATCCCCACAAAATACCCGTAAATACTGGAGAGAGACTACGACAACTAAGAAAAAGGAAAAGGGCTACAGTAGTTAGAGAGCCCAGAAGAAAAGATCAGTTTGTCAATTAAAAACACCATTCTAAAAAGAATAAAAGCAAATCATGATTAAAACAAAAATTTACTGATGTAATAAAACATTAACTCTGGACTTAAAAGCTGAGATATGGGTTGACTGTACAACCTCGTTTGGCAAATGATTCCAAAAGGGAATCATTGAAGGAATAAAACACCGAGAAAACTGAGATGTAGGTAGTAATATAGCTGCAGGCAGAGGTGCCAACCCTACCGAGCTGTACACACCAGATCATCAGGGTAGGGGTGCAGATACTTTTTTGACCAAGTGTACATGAGTGCTGCTACCTACTGGGTACTATAGGTAGCGCCAACGAACTTGACAATAATCTTGACCCCTTAACATCTTATAACTCAAAATTAATGAAAGCAATCAGGCTGACGTTTCTATCATTTGGGAATAGTCCACCAGGAAATAGGTGTGGATATTTACAGCCAGTTTGCTCTAGGCCCTTTTGTGTTACAGAGAGGTCAGGGATCAAGATTATTGTCAAGTTGGTTGGCGCTACCTTTAGGAACCCGCACTAGCTGGTAGGTGAGGGTTAGTTTTGTATCCAATTTACTGGGTTCTAGGAACCTGCACTAGCTGGTAGGTAAGGGTTAGTTTTGTATCCCACCTACTAGGTCTCAGAAACAATTATCATAAATAAAATACTTAGCACACTTTTGGGTGTTCTTTATTGCAAGTGATCCAGTAGACCGCAGGCTATACAGTAGTGTCTCGGTAGACCGCACGCTAAAGCGGCACCAGCCTAAATATTATATCGATGGCATCGACCCGGTGTAAAACTATGTATAGACCCAACTTAACCCTTTGAGTACCAGCGACGTGTTACATTTTATGCTAACTATATTTAGACGATAGTATGCAGCTTAGGAAGGATCTGTGGTAGTTGTTGTTGTTCCCCAAGCTGCCTGGCCGAACAGCCCCAAGGCCCCGAGCAAGGCCAAGGCCATAACCGAGCGCCTATAACTACCACCATAACCGTGGTAGTTAACCCCTACTGTACCAGAGGGTATGACCATAAATGTACCCTCCAGTACCAAGCAATTTGACCAAAATGGCTTCAGAGTCGAGAGAGAATACCCTTCCACCTCAAAAGATGGAGGAATACTGCCTCTCCTAGCCTGTGGGAGCTTGGATATAAGCTGAGAAGTGTTGCCAAGGTTTTAGAGCAGTGCTCAAACGTCGTGGTACCAGGCACCGATCGATACAGGCTGTTAAAAGGACCGCATATTATTGACGGACTTGGTCCGTCGCTGGTATTGACGAGTGACTTTTTTTACTGTCGGCCAACATATGTCGCTGGGACAGTGGGTGTTAATAGGGTTGGTTGAGATAGTTTGAAGTCTATGTATTGCAGATTTTCGGGAGACTATTTCCGTATCTAATTAAGTTTACTCGTGTTGGTAAAATTGTCAAGATGGTTGGAAGCAGGGTGTCAAACGAAAGCCGAGTCCTTTCTTTTTACTCTTCACTGTATTATTGTATATACTGTACCAAGATAAAATTATGGTTTATAGTTCATAATGTCTTTGGAAGTGATAAAATGGCCAACACAATGCTATTTCATGTTAACCCTCTCCGACATATGACGCGATTTTGATCCTATTGGGGATACTTTAAAACCTTTGTTACCATCAGGGGTATTTATAAACCTTTAGTTTAGTCACTTCAACCTCTGCAGTTGTCTTTGAGTTAGCTGTGTTGAGCCTATTGGGGATACTTTAAAGCCTTTGTTACCATCAGGGGTATTTATAAACCTTTAGTTTAGTTACTTCAACCTCTGCAGTTGTCTTTGAGTTAGCTGTGTTGAGCCTATTGGGGATACTTTAAAACCTTTGTTACCATCAGGGGTATTTAGAAACATTTAGTTTAGTTAATTCAACCTCTGCAGTTGTCTTTGAGTTAGCTGTGTTGAGCCTATTGGGGATACTTTTAAGCCTTTGTTACCATCAGGGGTATTTATAAACCTTTAGTTTAGTTACTTCAACCTCTGCAGTTGTCTTTGAGTTAGCTGTGTTGAGCCTATTGGGGATACTTTAAAGCCTTTGTTACCATCAGGGGTATTTATAAACCTTTAGTTTAGTTACTTCAACCTCTGCAGTTGTCTTTGAGTTAGCTGTGGGCAGAAAACTAATTTTGGAGAGGTAATTATAAGAGTGAGAGAACTCTATTTCTTATTGCTAATCTGGCAACCTCTGCATCATATGAGTCTGAAGGGGTTAATTATCTTTTATTCCTTCTCATTTTTATTCATGTCTTCAAACATAATTGGTCCGGTTTGACACCCTGTTTGGAAGGAAGATCGGAGCTCCATAACCCTCCTTACAGACAAGGCCTAAAAAACAATTCCTACATGTGGATTGTGGTAAAGCCGGTATCACACCAGCACTTTTTCCCTCAACATTTATCCTCAACACTGGTCTGGCAGCTTATGAGGTAAACATTTAATATATTGGGGTTACCTAAATTTACCTACAGTACAGTACCATCAGTCTAATTTCCGATACCAGTGCAAAATATTCCAGAAATGTTGCCAGAAAAATGTTTTCATCGAATGTTTACTACAAAATATCTCGTGTGATACCAGCTTAACTGATGTCATTGGTAGCACACTCTGTGTACAACCGAGAGGACCAGGTTCAATTGGTAATGATGTAGTATTTGGGCGTACCGGTACTGCCCACTTGGTTACACTACTCGCACGCTCGCGATCGTGTTCCCGTCTATTTTGACTGCCGTGGGAGACAATAATAGGTTGAGGCACCCCCCCATGACTTCTTGTGATCATCATTATACAGTACAGTATATTGCCAGTAGGGGGCAAATAATAGACAAAAATAGATCTTATCACACTAGACGGGATCGTAAGCGCGAACGCACGACCTATGTAGCATGATTACCGTACGCCCGGATACTAGCCTACAATTTTCCCGTTGAATTCCCAGCAGGGGGAAATGTATGGGCATTATGAGACACTTTCATACCCAGTTGCAAATTAAGTCCATTGTTTTTAGTCATTATTATGAAATAAACATACAATAACCAACCAAATATCATGTTCACATACCAGTACCTTATTTCACCTTGAGAATGGTGAAATTTTTTGCATCTTTTTACATTGCTTTGTTGTTGTTGTTCCCCAAGCTGCCTGGCCGAACAGCCCCAAGGCCCCGAGCAAGACCAAGGCCATAACCGAGCGCCCCCACAGAACCCTCCCAGCCGACCACAATAAAGCATGGGTGACCGAAGCCACTCCATGGCGGGGAGCTGAGGAGGGCGACAGAAATGCCCGGGAAACCAAAGCCCCACCCAGGGCCCTGTGCCCCTCAGCAATTATGAAGAGAAAGCTGAGGGGCAAAGGAAAAAATGTGACGCTTTGGCTTCCAATCTTGGTAGATTGGGAGGTCAATCCACGGAAGAGACGCTGTCACTTGAGATCTAGAAAATATATAAGTAAAAGGAACATTCAGAGTAAGCTATGGGTATGGCAGAGATCGCTCAGTTCTCACGCTGATAGACCAGCCCATCACCACGCATTGCTTTGTTGGACCTTGATACCGGCGGCCGACTACATGCTTGACTGCCAGAGACAAACTATAAACCGAGCAGGATGTCAAACCGGAGCAATTTTGTTTGAGGACTTGGATGAATATGAGAAAGAATATAAGAAAATTAGCATGAAATAGCATTGTTTTGGTCATTTTATCCCCTCCAAAGACAATATGAAAAGGAATACAAGAAAATAAAAATTAAATATCATTGTTTTGGCCATGTTATCACTTCCAAAGAGATAATTTGAACTATAAACCATCATTTCATCATAACATAAACTATAATATAGACTAGAAATATTGGACTCTGCTTTCATTTGACACCGCGTTGTTCTGTTGAACCTTGAAACCGGTGGCCGACCGCATGATTGAATGCCAGAGACAAACTGTAAACCGAGCCTCTCTCTACCTGTTGTGAGGGTGGAGGTTGATTCACAACTATCTTAACTTGCTCATGTAGTAATGTACACCCTATGTGGTGGATTGTGTTCTTTTATTTATAAATTATTATTTTACTTAAGCGTTGTTTCCACATTACATAGCGATTTTGATTAATTGTTTTGTCTTTTTACTGTGTTCGTATAAGTTTTGGTTTGTTTATTTTGCAAGTTTCACATTATAATTACAGTACCACTGTAGGATATAGGTTTGTACACCAATCCCGAAAGAGGAGTTATGGAGCTCCGATCTTACTTTCAACCATCTTGACAATTTTACCAACACACCTAAACTTCGTTTGATTCGAAAATAGTCTCCCAAAAATTTGCCCTGGGCGGGAATTGAACCCGGGACCCTTGGGCTACGAGGCAGTCACTCTACCAGTTAGACCAATATAGAATCCCACTTGGCATGGTCGGCTCAAGTATATTTCCACATGTTGTTATGTTTAGGATAACCTATTTTTACTGACTTTACACCGGTACCAAAGTTTTCATTCACCGTACTACGACCAAATCTTATCGTATCCTAATGTAGGCCTATTCACAATTCAAGTACAGTACTGTATTCATTTCTTTACCATTGATTTCTAAAGTACCGGTACTGAATACGGGAATTACGTGTCCTTGCATTTAGTTGCTCCCTTCCTGAATACACAATATTACTATCCATGCATGAAAGTTAATCACATGTATTTGTCATTATTTCTCTCTCTCTCTCTCTCTCTCTCTCTCTCTCTCTCTCTCTCTCTCTCTCTCTCTCTCTCTATATATATATATATATATATATATATATATATATATATATATTATATATATATATATATATATATATATATATATATATACAGTATACCAGGTACTGTATATATATAGCCTACTGTATATAGATATGTATGTATGTATGTATGTATACTCAGGCATACACCCCATAACTGGGGGTGGCCGACTCGAGACAGAGCCCGAACAGGGACAACACAGCATTAGAAACAAAATTAAATAAATATATATACTGTACATGTATATCGGTATATACTGTGTCAAATTAATGAATGACACGTTGGTTGAGAGACTCAGACCAAGAGTGAGAGCAGTGGAAATGAATTACTTAAGGAGTGCGTGCGGAGTTACATGGAGGGATAGACAGGCTAATGAGGAAGTAAGAAGGAGGTGTGGTGTGGAGGTAGATGTGCTGGAAAGTGTGAAAAGGAACAACTTGAGATGGTTCGGCCATATGGAACGTATGGAAAGCGGGAGAATGACTAAGAGGGTGTACGAGAGCGAGGTGGAGGGACAGAGAGGGAGAGGTAGACCGAAGGAGAGGTGGAAGGATGGAGTGAGGAAGTACATGAACGAAGCATCTGGTGGTTGGGAGGGGTGTCGACTGAATGGGGACAGGTGCATGGGGGCGGTTCGTTCGTGGCCACCCCTTCGGGGATCACGGCGTCAGGCAATAGATAGATAGATAGATAGACCTTTGGGTTTATGGAATTTGTTATCATTATATTGTCATTATATTTTATTTATAGGCCTATTTTATTACCATATATTTTAATTCCATTCACTTTTTGGTAATTTTGTTTATTTATTCATTATTTTTCTAGTTTCCTCCCTAGACCTTCATTAAACTTTAAAAAAAACATCCATTAGATCCCCCTTCTAGATTAATTTGTACATTTTTCGGTAGAAAAACGTCCCGGCCTAAGGTCGGTTCTTCCAAAATTACAGGCTCATTATCGCTTGCCAGGAAAATAATTGACACCTAAATATCACGAAACATCTCATTATTGACAAAGAAATGGGGCGAAATGTCTTAAAATCGACAAACTAATGGGACAAACATCTTAAGGGGAGACTCCAGGTTTTTTTTTGGCTCTGGTCAAAATTTCAAGTTTTTTGTTCTCTCTGTAAACTGCTTCTTTCAACATATGAGAATAGCATAGGAAGGAACAAAAACATATATTGCATCCATAACCCCCAGGGGCGGGGGTTCGCCCAGGACCCCCCCAAAACTGAATAAAATTCAGTCAATCGCAAACAATTTTTTTTGTGTCTGTAGTCTAAAGGGCTTCTCTAAGCAATATAAATGATCATATGAGGGCATAAACACCCTTATTAAATCCCTAAGGTACCCCTTTGGGGTGCCCAATATCAAGGATTTTTGTCCAATTCGAGTGAATATTCATTATAATGTGGGTGTAAAATAAATTTTAAATTAGTTAGCCATCAAAGGTTATTTTCTATAGGTAGAACTCCCCCATAGAAAACATTTATGTAGGAGGGGTAACAAAACTAGACCACCAGAATATATTTACATTTCTCTAAAAGTTACAAATTAAATTGCTAGTAATTACTTTTTGGCCCTAACGAGTCTATTAATTGGATTTGGTATTGCCCAAATGCATTCCCCATCTAACCACAGCAAATTGGCATATAAAAGAACATTCTCTCGTCGTTTTTTTGGCGATTTCCCGCAAATTTAGGAGATATGACCCCTTGAAAGTCACATTTCAGCTCTACCCCAAACTAATGGTATAAAATATTTTTTTCTCACCACCTTTTATTATTTATAGGGGAGAAAGCTGACGCTACTTTGTAGGGGATGCTTGTAGGATACGCCATGCCAAAATTGGGGGAAATTTGGAAAACATTCAGTGAGTTAATACTGTTTTGTGAAATTCTGCGCTCACGCACGCGCGCACGTACATAGAGAGCTGATTTTCTCATCGAGTCAACGTTACACCATGACGGTACATGTGGCAAAAGGCCAGCAATGAGTCTCTTATAGAAGCTGAGATAAAAATAATCCTGGAGTCTCTCTGTAAACTAATGCGGCTAAACATGAGGGAGCAGGGAGTCTAGAAAACAACCATCCCCCTTAATTCAGTTATAAAAACCCTCCTTAATATTAGGAATAAAAAATACAATATTATTTCCTGTTCTTGCTCTGTCTTGAGTCGGCCACCCCCAATAAAAAAAAAAAAAAAAAAAATAATAATAATAATAATAATCTATCTATCTATCTATCTATTGCCTGACGCCGTGATCCCCGAAGGGGTGGCCACGAACGAACCGCCCCCATGCACCTCTGTCCCCAGTCAGTCGACGCCCCTCCCCCCAACCAGCACCGCCTTCGTTCATATACTTCCTCACTCCATCCTTCCACCTCTCATTCGGTCTACCTCTCCCTCTCTGTCCCTCCATCTCACTCTCGTACACCCTCTTAGTCAACCTCACTCCATCCTTCCACCTCTCCTTCAGTCTACCTCTCCCTCTCTGTCCCTCCACCTCGCTCTCGTACACCCTCTTAGTCATTCTCTCGCTTTCCATACGTTCCATATGGCTGAACCTTCTCAAGTTGTTCCTTTTCACACTTTCCAACACATCTACCTCCACACCACACCTCCTTCTTACTTCCTCATTAGTCTGTCTATCCCTCCATGTAACTCCGCACGCACTCCTTAAGTAATTCATTTCCACTGCCATCACTCTTGGTCTGAGTCTTTCAACCAACGTCCATGCTTCGCTTCCGTAAGTCAGTGTCGGGATTACCACACTGTCATGCAAGGACTTCTTCACTTCCATACTGACCACCCCATTTCTTGCTACTGCTTTTAGCGTTCCTACAACCCTCTTCCCCTGTTGTACCCTCTCCCGCACTTCTTCATCCATAGTCCCATCTTTACTCAACACACTGCCCAGATACTTAAAAGAGTTGACGATCTCCATAGCCTGACCGTTCAGCTTCACCTCACACTCTGTGACTTCACCCCTTTCGAAGACCATAACCTTGCTCTTCCCCGTATTTACCTTCAAATTCCGTTTTTCGCACACTGTTCCAAACTCATTTACCAGACCCTGCAACTTCCATTCATTATCACTCATCAGAACTGTATCATCCGCAAACAGCAGTATAGGTAGCTTCCACTCAATTCCCTCCCTTTTCAGCGATACACCAACATCCACTGCTCTTGATAGTATTTCTTTCATGACTCCGTCCATATATACAGTAAACAACCACGGGGACATCACACACCCCTGTTTCAACCCAACATTCAGGTCAAAGAACTCGCTCTGCTCACTCTCCACACGTACTGCCGCCTTTGCACCCTAATACACGCTCTTCACTGCTTTCAGCAACTTGTCCTCTACTCCGTATATTCTAAGTACTCTCCACATACCTTCTATAATAATAATAATAATAATAATAATAATAATAATAACAATAATAATAATAATAACAATAATAATAATAATAATAATAATAATAATAATAATGATAATAAAATAGAGGAAAAAAAAAATAAAAAAAAAATGAAAAGTGGGGATTGGGCCGGAGCATAAAGATGGAATATTCCTGATCAGGGTAAACTATGAAAATAAAACCATTGATAATGTTGGGTGAATATTTATTCATAAATATATATAAATACTTTTAAGGGGGGTGACCTGCTTTTTGTTATTTCTGTCCTTTTCTCTCTTTCTCTGGCTTGTATCCATTCGGCCCCATTCAGCCAACTATTTTAAGACGTTTATCCCCATCTAGGTGTCGATCTCTTCCTGGCGAGCGATAGCGAGCCAGCATTATATGAAGATATCCGGCTTCGCCGGAGACATTTTTCTATCGAAAAATGTACAAATTTAGCCTGCTGTCAAACAAAAATAAAAAATATGCTGGCTCGCTACCGCTCACCAGTAAAAAATTGACACCTGGATGGGGATAAGCGTCTTAAAACAGCAGGCTGAATGGGGCCGAATGGATACCAGCCAGAGAAAGAGAGAAAAGGAGAGAACCAAAACAGGTCACCCCCGCCCCTCATAACACTGACCTCTTAGATTAACTTATATTATGTCTGTAACTTATGGAGTCATGCAGTACTTTGTTAACTATATATATATTATAGGGTATGATAAAGGTATATATATAAGATCATATATATATATAGGGTGTGTTAACCCTCTCACGACCATAGGACGCAGAGGTTGCCAGATTAGCAATAAGAAATAGATTACTCTCACTCTTATAATTACCTCTCCAAAATTAGTTTTCTGCCCACAGCTAACTCAAAGACAACTGCAGAGGTTGAAGTAACTAAACTAAAGGTTTATAGATACCCCTGATGGTAACAAAGGCTTTAAAGTATCCCCAATAGGCTCAACACAGCTAACTCAAAGACAACTGCAGAGGTTGAAGTAACTAAACTAAAGGTTTATAAATACCCCTGATGGTAACAAAGGCTTTAAAGTATCCCCAATAGGCTCAACACAGCTAACTCAAAGACAACTGCAGAGGTTGAAGTAACTAAACTAAAGGTTTATAAATACCCCTGATGGTAACAAAGGCTTTAAAGTATCCCCATAGGCTCAACACAGCTAACTCAAAGACAACTGCAGAGGTTGAAGTAACTAAACTAAAGGTTTATAAATACCCCTGATGGTAACAAAGGCTTTAAAGTATCCCCAATAGGCTCAACACAGCTAACTCAAAGACAACTGCAGAGGTTGAAGTAACTAAACTAAAGGTTTATAGATACCCCTGATGGTAACAAAGGCTTTAAAGTATCCCTAATAGGCTCAAAAATCGCATCAGGATGTGAGGGGGTTAAGGGGAGGTTTTTAGTTAGTTCGCTAGACTTCCATCAAGCTTAACATTACAGCCCCTAGACCCCCTTTCAAGATAAATTTGTACATTTTTCGGTAGAAATATTTCCCGGCCAAAGGCCGGTTCCTCTTAAATTACAGGCTCGCTATCGCTCGCCAGGAAAAAATCAACACCTAAATGGCACGAAAAGTTTTAAAATTGACAGAAATGGGGCGAGGGTTCTTAAAATCGCCAAACTAATGGGGCGAACGTCTTAAAATCCCAAAAGCAGTGGGGCTAAACATGAGGGAGAAAGGGGTCCAGAAAAAAATCCTCCAGGTGGAAATCTCTCCTTAAGCTGCTTCAAGCTCTGTGTATCCAGACATTTTGACTCTAACGTACTGGTACCCTGAATTTGGCTCGCTATTACACTCGTAACTTTGGGGGGGAGACACTTGTTACAGACAGTATTGCCTTTTGTCTCCTTCATACACAGAAAAAAAGGAAAAAAAAAGTGTGTCCGTGTTGTTGTGTTGGAATAGAGGCTGTCTATCGGTCTCGCTCTGCTCGGACTTTGAACCCGGGATCTCTTGGTTGTGAGCCGAGCGTGCTAACCACTACACCACTGTTCACCCTTGTATTAAATGTGCTTATTACCATCAGTAGATTATTATGGACACTTTAATTACCCTTTTCATACCCTTGTTATTTACAGTAAATATAATTTAGTTACTTTCATCTTTTCATTGCTGTAAGGATCAAATTTGCTTGTACTGTATATCTTGAACTCTATTAGGTTGTTTCTGTTGTTGCTTGTTTTCCTGGGCCCTGGTTCAGCGTGCGTAGGAAATCCTCTGGCAGCGGTCGCCTGTGAATCCCTCTAGACAGGTACAGACATGTTTCCCGCCCTTAATACTACACTGGCCGCCCCTTCTACAGTAACCGCGCGGACACTCTGCTTCCTCACACCGATGACCTGTTAAACAAATAAATAGGGAGTTAGTTAGATAAAAGAATAGGTCGTTTTGTGACCTCGGCTAAGCAAGGTGTGCCAATCTAATTTTTTTTTTTTTTTCTGTGTGGATGAGGGAGACAAAAAGCAAAACTGCCTGTGACGAGTGCCTCCCCCAGAGTTGAAAGAGTGACATGGCCACAATCAATGAACAGTCGAGCCAAAATGCCTGGACGCACAGAGTTTGAAGTCATAGGATGAGGGAAAGATGGATTCAGGGAGGGAGTTCCAGAGCTCAGCTGTTGAATAGAAGAAAGACTGGGAATATCGTTTCACTTTTGAGTTGGAGAGTTTCACAGAGTAGGGGTGGGATTGTGTTGCAAGGTGGGTAGGAGGTGGTATACACTGAGAGAGCTCTGATGAACACTGATTATTGTAGTAGCGATAGAAAAGAGAGAGAGAGATGCACCATTGCGGCGAAGAGAGAGATTGCAGAGAGTCTGTGAGTGGACGGGAGGTAATGATATGAGAGGCTTTCCTCTCTGCTTTGTCTAGAAGTGCTGTGTGAGAGGATCCTCCCTACACATGTGAACAATACTGTGCCACTGTACAGAGCAAGAAGCTGTGCAGGGGTAAAAAACCCCATTGAGGAGGTTGAGCATTCCCAGCTTCTGGGAGGCTGCCTTAGCAAGACTGGTAATATGGTCCTTCCAAGTGAGAGCAGAAGAGAAAGAGACACTTGAGAATATTGAGAGAAGATGAAGGGTTAATTTTTGTATTGTTGAAGAATAAGGGATAGTCCTCTGGGAGTTCCGGACGGGTAGATAGATGAAGAAATTGGGTTTTGGAAGCATTAACACTCAAGCCGCGGGTCCCGACATATGTCGAGTGAGAGAAAAGTGGCCTATCCCGCGGGGCCTGACAATAGTCAAAAGGGATGTTGAGCACATTATCGGCTCTGAGAGAGAGTCCACGCGTTGGGAGGACGACAGACAGGCTCTGACCGCACGGCATGGACCGAGCGAGGTAACTGAGCTCCCCACCACACCCTCCACACCCCTGGTCTCGTGAGAACAAGAAAAACCCCAAGATATTACTGTATTTTAGGGTTTTTGCCCTCGTGTAAAGCAATTGTTGCAAGAGAACCCGTGGTCGTGCAAGGATGATTCAGGTGTCATTGGAAAGCTCGATTATCGCCCTTTCACGGATACATACAGTAATTGTATTACGCTCTGGCTCTTGTTTATGCATGAAAAAGAGCATGGAATGAAGCTCGTTAAGGGTAAATATGCCCGCCACACAGGTAGTAGAAATTACAAACATCCCCGTCCATAAGGGGTTATAGGCAAGGTTTTTTCTGCCCCAATTGGAAATGGTAGTTAGATCAGAAGATAAATGTTGTATGGCTTCATTACGTTTGTCTTTGAGGGATTGCGGGCTGGGGTGTTCTGGAAAACTAATTGAGTAGTGTAAGGTGGAGTCATCAATGACCCAAAGATACTAGCGTTGCATAGCCAAACAAAATATATATTGTGACAAAGCAGAATTGTCTGATTCAGCCTCAGCCTCGGATCACCCCTAGAACAACAAAGTCGATCCATTTATAAACCTTCAGTGATGTGTAGCAGGCAGAAATGACTTGCTCTGATGAGAGTGATACAGTGCTTCCACATTCTATTGTTTGATCAAGGCAATGAAATGGGAGTGAAACCCACTTGTTGTTTACTTACAAATATATTTACTCTACTCTTTACAATGTTACCATAGCAGCTATTCTTCGTTACACGGAGACATTTGCCTCCCGAAAGTATGTTTTAACCCTTGTCTAGCGGGGTGTTTTGGGCTCATTTGGGCATATTCAGGCCCTCCTGCATGATAAATCAAGCATCTGCATGAAAAATAAATGATTTAGCAAATAACTAGGCACTACAAGCTTCAAAATGAGACTAGAACGAGCTACGTAGCACTCGTGGTTCTCTTGCAGTGGTACCACCAACATGGGAGTTTAGCATATATCGGTATATTTTTCCCAGCTATGCTCACTACTGGCTACACTGCCGGCCTCTCGAGAACACAGGGAACATGAGTTAATGGGCGGCGGTAAGCCCTGGGAGTCGGCTGTCTGGCCCGCTGTGCTCCCGGCCATTTGCACTCAATTTTAACCCTTTAAAAGCCTTAATAATGCTCCTAACTTACTGCAAATTGGTGCATGACTTAAGTCGAGCGCTGCCAATAAGGGGTTAAGGAGCTATCCCATGCCGGTATTTGAACCTGGGTCCCCCCGCATACAAGGCGAGTACCGTACTCTACACCACGAGACCAATACAGGTACCCCACTAGCGAGAGAATGACTAAAAGAGTGTATGAGAGTGAGGTGGAAGGACAAAAAAAGGGGGAGAGGTAAACCGAAGTATATTAAGAAGTATTGTATATACTCAGGCACATACCCCATTGGAGGGATAGACAGACTAATGAGGAAGTAAGAAGGAGGTGTGGTGTGGAGGTAGATGTGCTGGAAAGTGTGAAAAGGAACAACTTGAGATGGTTCGGCCATATGGAAAGCGAGAGAATGACTAAGAGGGTGTACGAGAGCGAGGTGGAGGGACAGAGAGGGAGAGGTAGACCGAATATGAGGTGGAAGGATGGAGTGAGGAAGTACATGAACGAGGGCGGTGCTGGTTGGGGGGAGGGGCGTCGACTGACTGGGGATAGAGGTGCATGGGGGCGGTTCATTCGTGGCCACCCCTTCGGGGATCACGGCGTCAGGCAATAGATAGATAGATAGATACCCCATTGCTGGGAGTGGCCGACACCTGTAAGCCTTCAGAGATGTGTAGCAGACAGAAATACATACATACATAACATTTTAAGAGTGAGTGCTCCACACATACGTGCAGTTTCAGTCTCTTGTCCTAATCGGCGTTCCAGGTAACCCTGTTAAGGGCTGTTTCACTTATCAAGTTTTTGGATTTGAGATCGGCACTTATAGTGCGATCCCAGGTCTTCCTCTGTCCACCCCTTGGTGCAGCTCCCTCCACAATCACAGACCTGCATTTTTTCACCCAATTTTGTTCATCCATTCTCTCCACATGCCCAAACATAATGACTTGTTGTAATAATGAGAGTGATTCTTTGTAACTGTACATATTAACCCCTTCAGTACCAGGGCGGGTGCCCAACCCCGAAAGGGGTTGAAATAGGGGAGCTATCCCCTCGCCAAAGGCGGCTTTCTAGGGCCTTTCCTAGCTGATGCTGAGAGGATTGGGTTCTAGTCATATGGTGATGGGCTGGTCTATCAGAGTGAGAACTGAGCGATCTCTGCCATACCCATAGCTTACTCCGACTGTTCCTTTTACTTATGTATTTCCTAGATCTCAAGTGACGGCGTCTTTTCCGTGGATTGACCTCCCAATCTACCAAGATTGGAAGCCAAAGCGTCACATTTTTCCTTTGCCCCTCAACTTTCTCTTCATAATTGCTGAGGGGCACAGGGCCCTGGGTGGGACTTTGGTTTCCCGGGCGTTTCCGCACCCTCCTCAGCTCCCCGCCATGGGGTGGCTTCGGTCACCCAGGCTTAATTGTGGTAGGCAGAGAGGGTTCTGTGGGGGCGCTCAGTTATGGCCTTGCTCGGGGCCTTGGGGCTGTTCGGCCAGGCAGCTTGGGGAACAACAACAACAACAACAACCCCTTCAGTACCGGCAACATCTTTTCAATTTTACTCTAGCTATATTTAGACGATTTTGTGCAGTTTAAGAAGGATGTGTGGTAGTAAGAAGGGTTAAGGGAGATCGTTCGAAACCTGTTAGTTGCTGGAGGCCCATTTTAAACTGAATAGAATTGTTTAATATCAACAGGAATAGAATATCATAGACGCCACCGGTATAGAAGAGGTTAACCCGTACAGTACCAGGGACGTCCTTTTCATTATATTCTGGCAACTATTAGACGATTTTATTCAGCTTAGGAAGGACCTCTAGCAATAATAAAGCTTCAAACTACCTCAACCCACCCTTTTAACGACCACAGATCCTTCCTAAGCTGCCGTGTATCGTCCAATTTTAGCTAGAATACAATATAACACACGTCGCTGGTACTCAAAGGGTTAAAGAGCGATTGGAGTCTCCACATTAAGTGTCCTAATGGTGGCACTCCAGGCAGCCCTGCTAAAGAGTCGCTGAAAATGAGAGCCTAAGCGTCACATATTTCCTTTGCCCCTCAACTTTCCCTTCATAATTGCTTAGGGGCACAGGGCCTTGGGTGGGGCTTTGGTTTCCCGGGCGTTTCCGCACCTTCCTCAGCTCCCCGCCTTAGAGTGGCTTCGGTCACCTTGGCTTTATTAGTGGTAAGCAGGGAGGGTTTTGTGGGGGCGCTCGGTTATGGCCTTGGCTTTCTCGGGACCTTGGGGCTGCTGAGCCAGACAGCCTGGGGAACAGCGACAACACAAACAAACGTCAAAGTCAAATTAATTATATCAACATGGCAAGAATATCAACCGACCTCTAAAGCCGAAGCTGCAGGTACAAATAGCATCGTACATTCCCGGCAAACACGTCCCTCCGTTCTGGCAGGGATTCAATCGACACATCTCCTCGCGGGAAACCTGAGGGATAAATGTTAGTCAGTTTAGTAATAAGTAACACCCCGTTCTTAACATTAATCACCCTTTACAAACCCCAATGTACTTGAACACACTAATGAAAGTATATGGTCCTCCCGGGATTCAAACTCGGGACACCACACCCAGAACATAAGCATCTAAACCATTACACCACCAACACAGTTAAAGGTTGAGTACACGATCACGATTAATATCCATTTTTTCGAATTTTGGATATCAATCTAATCATGGACTCAGACCAAACTGCATTATGGAAAGCGTAATGTTTTAGTGAGTGTAAAGAACAATGAAATGAATATACAGTATAAGATCAACAATGAATATAATATTATAGATCATTGGGTATAGTGATAGTGATTTACCTTTCTATCCTAATATCCGAAGGGTATATTACCACTGTACCAATATACCTTTAAATGGCTAGATTATTATGGACACTTTAATTACCCTTTCCATACCAGAGGTAGAGGTAGGTCAGGATGTCAAACGAAAGCCGAGTCCATTATTTCTACGCTATATTATTATCTATCTATCTATCTATCTATTGTTCTATCTATCTATCTATTGCCGGACGCCTTACTCCCCTTAATGAGGGTGGCCATACACAAAAGGCCCCCAAGCGGACCTATTCCCTGTGAGAGGGACAACCCGAGCCAGTTTAGTGAAGGACTTGCAGGATTGACCACTCAATTTAGGATCCGTCCGTCTCCGAGGCCCTCTGTGTATCTTGTTAGCACTATTTTTCTACAGTGGTGTTTGGCTAATCCATCCACTAACCTGCCTTACCCTTAGGTAAGCAGTACGGATTTGTATCAGGTTTACTCCCCTAGGCAGGTTGCCAACCAAGGCTGACGAGTCCCATCCACCCGGATTTGTATAAGGTTGTCTCCCCTAGATGAGTTGCCGACCAAGGCTAACGAGTCCCATCCACCCGGATTTGTATAAGGTTGTCTCCCCTAGATGGGTTGCTGACCAAGGCTGACGAATCCCATCCACCCGGATTTGTATAAGGTTGTCTCCCCTAGATGAGTTGCCAACCAAGGCTGACGAATCCCATCCACCCGGATTTGTATAAGGTTGTCCTCCCCTAGATGGGTTGCCGACCAAGGCTAACGAGTCCCATCCACCCACTGGGCTATATACTGTATATATATATCTTCTTTTCTGTACACGTCTCCCTCGATTTGCGATTGGGTTACGTTCCTGAAAACCCGATCTTGAATAGAAAAATCACATAGCCAACCCTAAAATTAATGGGGTTAATGGGGATGCGTTCTGGGACCAGCCAACACCCAAACCCCAACACCTAAAACCCTATATAATGATATCCTAAATCGGGGCATCGGGTAGTGAGGGAGGCCTGTATTCTATGCAACAAGATCTATTTCCCGTTAGTTTACTGTAGTTTCTCCCTCTACCGCCATCATGCTTAAGGGGAGATTTCCACTTGAGGGACTTTTTTTCTGGACCCCTTTCTCCCTCATGTTTAGCCCCATTGCTTTTGATATGAAATTTTTGCCCCATTAGTTTAGCGATTTTAAGAACTTTCACCCCATATTAAGACCTTTCGTGCCATTTAGGTGTCGATTTTATCCTGGCGAGCGATAGCGAGCCTGTAATTTAAGAGGAACCGGCCTTCGGCCGGGAAATTTTTCTATCGAAAAATTTACAAATTTATCTTGAAAGGGACTCAAGGGGGTGTAATTTTAAGCTTGATGGAGGTCTAGGGAACAAACTAAACACCTCCCCTTAAATACCTCCCCTTAAATACCTCCCCTTAACTGTATTCTGACTACTATTAGACAATTTGATTAGGTATTAAATGGACTTTTAGCCATTAACAGGCTTTGAACTATCTCCCCTTAACCCTTTCTACTACCACAGATCCTTCTTAAACTGCTCACAATCGTCTATATATAGCTAGACTATAATTAATAAGACGTCGCTGGTACAGAAGGGGTTAAGGGGAGGTATTTAAGGGGAGGTGTTTAGTTTGTTCCCTAGACCTCCATCAACCTTAAAATTACACCCCCTTGAGTCCCTTTCAAGATAAATTTGTACATTTTTCGGTAGAAAAATTTCCCGGCCGAAGGCCGGTTCCTCTTAAATTACAGGCTCGCTATCGCTCGCCAGGATAAAATCGACACCTAAATGGCACGAAAGGTCTTAATATGGGGTGAAAGTTCTTAAAATCGCTAAACTAATGGGGCAAACATTTTATAATATCAAAAGCAATGGGGCTAAACATGAGGGAGAAAGGGGTCAAGAAAAAAAATCCCTCAAGTGGAGATCTCCCCTTAAAAGGACAGTGCCGGTACAGAAGGGGTTAAGAAATACCCATAAGACCCCACTGTGAGGTCAATTTGTGCATCCTGGCCAAAGGGAGGTTCCTTCTAAATTGCAGGCTCGCTATTGCTCGCCATAAATACATCGACACCTAAATGGCTCTAAAGGTCTTAAAATAGAGAAAAAATGGGGTGAAGGATTTTTAAATCGCCAAACTAATGGGGCAAACATCTTAAAATGTTCAAACTAATGGAGTGAAACAGGATCAACTAGGGATAAGATCAGATTCTACTTACCGTTACGCTAGGTCGATCCGGATATTCTCTTCTTTCCTCTTGGACCAGGTGCCCGTCTTTAAACACACGAGACTCCTGTCGGCCGTGAACCAAATTACCGTCCTCGAAGCGTTCCTCTCGGCTCATCTCAGTGCGATGGCTCTGACGCCTGTCGCCTCCATGTGCGTGTCCTTCGCCGCCTCCATGTGCGTGCCCCTCGCCGCCCCTCGTAAGGACGCACAAGAGGCACCCCGTGTCCCCTGAACCTCCGTGTGTACTAGAGCTCTGAGACTCGTACGATGAGCTTGAGCTGTGTGAACTACCCGAGGCGTGCCCTGATGATCCAGCTCCTTCCTCTAATAAGCCCGATCCTGATGACGCGCCAGATCCTCCTATTCCTTCTGATCCTCTTAATCCTGCTGATCCTCTTAATCCAGCTGATCCTCTTAATCCAGCTGATCCTCTTAATCCTTCTGATCCTCCGTGCGTACTAGAGCTTTGAGATCCATACGATGAGCTTGAGCTGTACGAACTGCCTGACGAGTGACCGGATGACCCACCAGATCCTCCTGCTAGCAAACTGGATCCTGTTGTTGAGCCAGATTCTCCTGTGGACGAACCAGCTCCGGGTACCGAGAAGTCTAACCCTCCTAGAACCGTGGTGGTGGCACGGCCGGACCCGTGCGAACCTTGCGTCAATAGTGATCCCGATATAGAACCATCTCCCCCGTGGCGGTTCTCAGTGTTTGTGGTCGAGGAGGAGGACGTCTGTGAAGTCCTGCCCTCCGATCGTGCTGAATCGGAGCCGTGGTCATAGGATCCTTGTGAGCCGTAAGATTGATCGTATGAACCTGATCTTTGGCCAGTAGATCCATAAGCTTGATTGGAGGAGTCTGATCTATGGCCGCTAGAACCGTAAGTCCGATCATACCCAGAGCTTCCCGATACCTGGACGTGCGAACTGTGAGCGTTAGACGATGACCCGGTATCCTCAGCACTGTCCTCGTTGTCGGAGAGGCTTCGTAGGGAATCGGATCCAGTTAGCAGCGCCCCGGTACCCGATCCTCCCAGGACAGTCGTGGTTGCTCGTCCTGATCCCTGACCCCCGGGTGTTAGGAGGGAGGTGCCAAATGAGCTTGATCCAGAGCTGCTTTGGCCTTGTGATCCATAACTTTGCGATCCACGTCGGCTTTGGTCATAGGAGCTGCTAGACTGACCGTACGAGTCCCTTGATCCGCCGTATGAGTGTCTAGTTTGATCATTTGAATCCCTGTTTTCATCTTGCGAGTCGCTTTCTTCGCTTTCACCGTCGTATGAGCTTCCACTTTGACCATAAGAGTACGAGCCGCCAGCTTGTCCATGTGTTCTGCCTGCTTGTCCATGTGTTCTGCCTGCTTGTCCATGTGTTCCGCTAGCTTGTCCGTACGTTCCGCTAGTTTGATGAGAGGATGAATCGTACGACCCACTGGTGCGCGAAGCTCCGTATCCCGGCCTGGAATTGGACGCGGTGGCCGTGGAGAGGGTGTTGCCAGCGAGGATGTCGTAGAGGGCGTCGCGATGTCCGCCACCCGATAGCTCATCTTCCGTTAGTTCCGTTCGGTTCTCGTGTACCAGCGACCCATCCTGTTGAACAAAGATGACGTAAAATATAATCCATGTTATATGGGGGTTATTTTAGGACTGTGCTATACTTATAACTGTCTCGATGGTGTAATGGTTAGAGCGTGTAAGTTCTGTATGTGATACCCTGGGTTCGAATCCTGGAAGAATCACATGCTTTCATTAATTTAATCTATGGTGTTATTGGTGTTAAGAACGATGTTAGAAATTATACTTTAATTTTTAGTAGCCATATTGAACTGGTCTTCTCACAAAAATCCCAACCCCCCACTGCTGGGATTGAGCTCGGGACTATTCAGTTATAAGACTGTTGAACAAGACATGTGAAATATACTCCATACTGCTGGATAGTACGCTGTACAAATTGTATGTGCAATATAGAACATATCGACATAATCTTAAATAATTTTAATTCTTAACATTAAATACCCCCAAATGAAATTAATGAAATCATGTGATCCTCCCAGGACTCGAACGCAGGACACCACATACATAACTTAAGGGGAGGAAGACCGTTTTTCTGGACCCCCTTCTCCCTAATGCTTAGCTCCACTAGATTTGAGATTATAAGACGTTCGCCCCATTAGTTTGGCGATTTTAACACCTTTTGCCCCATTTCGTTGTCAATTTTCAGACCTTTCGTGCCATTTAGGTGTTGATTATTTCCTGGCGAGCGATAGCGAGCCTGCAATTTTAAGAGGAAAATTTTCTACCGAAAAATGTACAAATTTATCTTGAAGGAGGGTCTAGGTTTTTTTTCTTCTAAGCTTGATGGAGGTCTAGGGAGGAAGCTAAAAATATTATATGAATACAAACGGTCAGTCTCCCCTTAAAGTCTTAAAAACTCTAACCATTACACCACCAAGACAGTTAACCCCTTCAGACTCATATGACGCAGAGGTTGCCAGATTAGCAATAAGAAATAGTTCTCTCACTCTTATAATTACCTCTCCAAAATTAGTTTTCTGCCCACAGCTAACTCAAAGACAACTGCAGAGGTTGAAGTAACTAAACTAAAGGTTTATAAATACCCCTGATGGTAACAAAGGCTTTAAAGTATCCCCAATAGGCTCAACACAGCTAACTCAAAGACAACTGCAGAGGTTGAAGTAACTAAACTAAAGGTTTTTAAATACCCCTGATGGTAACAAAGGCTTTAAAGTATCCCCAATAGGCTCAACACAGCTAACTCAAAGACAACTGCAGAGGTTGAAGTAACTAAACTAAAGGTTTCTAAATACCCCTGATGGTAACAAAGGCTTTAAAGTATCCCCAATAGGCTCAACACAGCTAACTCAAAGACAACTGCAGAGGTTGAAGTAACTAAACTAAAGGTTTTTAAATACCCCTGATGGTAACAAAGGCTTTAAAGTATCCCTAATAGGCTCAACACAGCTAACTCAAAGACAACTGCAGAGGTTGAAGTAACTAAACTAAAGGTTTTTAAATACCCCTGATGGTAACAAAGGCTTTAAAGTATCCCTAATAGGCTCAACACAGCTAACTCAAAGACAACTGCAGAGGTTGAAGTAACTAAACTAAAGGTTTATAAATACCCCTGATGGTAACAAAGGTTTTAAAGTATCCCTAATAGGCTCAAAATTGCGTCATATGTCGGAGAGGGTTAACTAAACCCGATGGTTGAGTTTTGGGGCTGCCGCTGAGCTGCCACTACTCCCATCTCTTATAATGTGCCTCCATCTGCTCATGTCAAACATTAAAAAATGGCTTTGTCAGCCCATGACTACGAAACGGGCAACATCGGGTAACCCTGCTTGATTATTATCTCCACCTACGAAGTTGGACGAAGGTTATGATGTTGCCTCCGTTTGTCTGTTAGTCCGTAAATAATATATCTCGAAAAGTTATGCACCGATGTTCACGAAGGTTGGTGGTAGGAAGAAGTGATTCCATTTTGGAGGGGATCAGTAGAGCGCATACCTCTGCCAGTGTGTAGGCGGTGGTACGTACTCTCCCGAGCGTCCCTCTAGTTATGTAAGGAACTCACCTGATATCTTCGTTCATGGTGTAGATCATAGACAGGTTGACCATCAACATATTCTTGTTCTTGGCGACTTTCATAACGACGACTGGAGTGTGTTGGTGATCCTGGGGCGATGGACACATGCTGACAAAAAATTAGCATTGTTAATTATTGTTTTATTACCAACGTTTACTAAAACTTGATTCAATGTCACACAAGCACTTGAGCGACGGATGAAAATCCGCCTGGATATCCACTTGGAACATTATCCGAATCAATATGTAGCCGATAGAAAGGCTTCTATAGGACGTTGTATTCTTTCTTTCATTATGATTTGTTTTGTAACTTAGAGCTCCTAATCGTGTGCAGTTCAATTTGAAATATGAATAAACATCTAAAGCAATACAAATATTATGATAACCTAGAGCAGAAAGCCAGAGAGCCAAAGCGTCACATTTCTCCTTTGCCCCTCAACTTTCCCTTCATAATTGTTAAGGGAGGTGACCTGCTTTTTTTCTCTCCTTTTCTTTCTTTCTCTGGCTTGTACCTATTTGGCCCCATTCAGCCTACTGTATTAAGACGTTTATCCCCATCCAGTTGTTGATTTCTTCGTGAGCCAGCATTGTATGGAGAAATCCGGCTTTGCCTGAGACATTTTTCTATCGAAAAATGTAAAATTTTTGCCTGCTGTCAAAACATTTCGAAAAATAAAATTACGAGGTGGGCCCCCTTAAGGGGCACAGGGCCTTGGGTGGGGAGCGGCTTCGGTCACCTGGGCATTCTTATTGGTAAAGCAGGGAGGGTTCTGTTGGGGCGCTCGGTTATGGCCTTAGCCTTGCTCGGCACCTTGGGGCTGTACGGTCAGACAGCCTGGGGAACAACAACCTGGATTCATGTAACCGATAAACATGCTTGTGTGACTTCCTTATATCCTGAAACTTGCAAGTGAGTCAATTATTATTGTATTACACTTTAAGGGGAAATGGGTCATTTTTCTGGTCCCCCTTCTTCCTCATGCTTTTAGCCCCATTAGTTTTCAGATTTTATGACGTTCGGTCCATTAGTTTGGCCATTTTAAGACCTTTCACCCCATTTCTTTGTCAATATTATGACTTTTCGTGACAGTTAAGTGTCAATTTTTTCCTGGCGAGTAATAGTGAGCCTGCAATTTAAGAGTAACAGGCCTTCGGCCAGGAAATTTTTCTATCGAAAAATGTACAAATTTATCTTGAAGGAGGGTCTTGTGGGTGTATTATTTTTTAAGCTTGAAGGAGATTAGGGAGGGAACTAAAAATATGATCGAAAAATCAATAAATGAAATAAATATTAAATTTGTAAAAGTTTAGCTTCAATGAGGATCGGAGGGTCGTTTTCTTAAGGGGAGATTTCCACTTGAGGGACTTTTTTCTTGACCCCTTTCTCCCTCATGTCTAGCCCCATTGGTTTCGAGATTTTAAGACGTTCGCCCCATTAGTTTGGCGATTTTAAGAATTTATGCCCCATTCTGTCAATGTTAGGACCTTTCGTGCCATTTAGGTTTCGAGTTTATCCTAGCGAGCGATAGCGAGCCTGTTATTTAAGAGGAACCGGCCTTTCAGCCGGGACATTTTTCTACCGAAAAATGTACAATTTTATCTTGAAAGGGGCTCAAGGGGGTGTAATCTTAAGCTTGAAGGAGGTCTAGGGAACAAACTAAAAACCTCCCCTTAAAATGATATAATCTTTACCCTTTGAAATCATCAAGACAGTTAAATTAGGAAGGGTATATGTCGGAGAGGGTTAAGGGGAGGTATTTAGTTTGTTCCCTAGACCTCCATCAAGCTTAAAATTACACCCCCTTGAGTCCCTTTCAAGATAAATTTGTACATTTTTCAGTAGAAAAATATCCCGGCCGAAGGCCGGTTCCTCTTAAATTACAGGCTCGCTATCGCTCGCCAGGATAAAATCGACACCTAAATGGCACGAAAGGTCTTAATATGAGGTGTAAGTTCTTAAAATCGCTAAACTAATGGGGCAAACGTTTTATAATATCAAAAGCAATGGGGCTAAACATGAGGGAGAAAGGGGTCGAGAAAAAAAATCCCTCAAGTGGAGATCTCCCCTTGAGTGAGATAGTCTCTAGCCCTTTGAAACCCCACAGATCCTTTCTAAGCTATTTGGAAGCGTCTTATAGTAAGCCCAGACTATATTATTATTATTATTTAAATGCGTCATCATCCTTAAGGGGAGATTTCCACTTGAGGGATATTTTTCTTGACCCCTTTCTCCCTCATGGTTAGCCCCATTGCTCTTGATATTTTAAGACGTTCGCCCCATTAGTTTGGCGATTTTAAGAACTTTTGCCCCATTTCTGTCAATTTTAAGACTTTTCGTGCCGTTTAGTTGTCGATTTTTTCCTGGCGAGCGATAGCGAGCCTGTAATTTAGGAGGAACCGGCCAAAGGCCGGGAAATTTTTCTACTGAAAAATGTACAAATTTATCTTGAAAGGGGGTCTAGGGGCTGTAATGTTAAGCTTGATGGAGGTCTAGTGAACTAACTAAAAACCTCCCCTTAAAGGGTTAGTTTATTGTACTTATCATTCTCTAACACTCACTTGACAGTTTATTCATAGACACTTATATGCAGCTTAGGTAAGATCTGTGGGAATTAAAGGGACAATGAACCCTCTGACATCCATATACCCTTCCTAATCTGAATAAAATTGTCTAATAATAGCCATAAAATAGAATAGAAATGCGCCATCGTATCTTGAGCAGGTTAATTGTACTTATGCCTAAGACTCACTTGACGTCTTGGAGTGTAACGAGTGGCATCATCAGTAGTTCTCCCGGATGAAACTTGGTGGCTCTGATGTCCTGTCTGAGTAACCTGCTGTCTCGAACCTCCGCTAGGCGTCCCATAGTTTCCGACGTCCTCATCCTCCCCGGAAAGATCATCCTCGTCCATCTCGGTGCGGTTGTTGTAAACGAGGACGCCATCTTCGAAACGCCGCTCATGGTTCAGATCGTAGACTTGTTGGCCGTTGACGTACTTCTTCTCCGTGCGGAACTCGTGCTGCTGGGAGTAGCTGCTCGGCTGGTAGCTCCCTTGTGCTAAGTTCACTTGCAGGTCACTGGAGTCGTCTAAATTCATTCTGTCGATCTCGTCTCTCCCGTGTTCTGTTGTGTTCTCGCGGATTAGTTGCCCGTTTTCATACTGGCGTTCGTAGGTTGTCAGGCCGACTAGATGTCCATTAACATATCGGCGTGTGGTGCGGATCTCGGTACGACGGGAGTTGTATTCCGGGTTTTCTGCATTGATCACGCATCTTCCGTGAGTACAATCCGCGCCAGAGCTATAGGTGAGTGACCCCTGAATCGGCTGTTGCTGTTGTCCGCCTGCTACCGTAGTACGCCTGTGGGTTGCGTTGTAGTGATAGCTTGAGCCTCCCCCGACTGGGTAGCGTGGCCTTGAAGCGTCCTGGCGAGAGGAACCCGAATCATACCTGTTGTTGTGGTTTGATGTACTGGTGGTTACATGACCGGTTCCTTCTGCTCCGGCCCTCGTGTTTGGTCTAGTGTGTGGATAGGAAGTGCTTGTCGTCCCGGGATAGTTAGGACGTCGGTGGTTAGGCTGACGTGGTCCAGAACGCTCTGATGAATCCTCTCTGTCATCCTCCGAGGCCGCAGTTCCGTCTCCATTGTGACTGGGGACGGAAATGGGACCGGACACCAGTTCATTGTCAACGCTGGGAATGGTCGGGATGTAGCCATCTTCCAAGGGGCTGATGTCGTATCTTTGGTCGTTGTCTCTCCTCTCCCCGTCGTCAATGTCGTCGTCGTCGTCAGCGGGGGATTGAGGGCCGCTAATAACGCCTGGGATCCCTACGCGGTTTTGATGTTGGTCTTGGACGTCGTTGGAACTCTGTTGCAACTCCTCTTCATCCAAAGTATCATGCCGTCGTCCACTGTGGTTCGGTTGTAGTAGACGATCGGTAAACGAAGATCCAGAGTTTGAGTTGGAAGAGAGGTTGATCGTTGTTGTACGCGCCCCTCCGCTGGAGACGCCAGTTGATGGCTGATAGGAAGAGACTCGATCGTGTTCCTCGCTTCTTCGCTCATCATCAATTGCATTTTCTTCCTCATGGCTATTATCCGTCCCAGGTCTGTATGTCTGTCTGTATCCACCGTGCGACTCTCTCCGGTACGACTCTTCGGAAGTGCGATGGGATGTTCCAGTGCTCTCGTGGTCTGAGGGGTACCTGACATTCTGCTGCACATGCGTTATGCCAGAGTCATCTGGAGTGTTAGTCGAGGGTGTTGTTTGATACGAGGGGTAGGACGACGAAGTGCGATCCGAATCTTCCCCGTAGGTGGTCGAGGAGCTTCCATAGTTCGGCCTGTAGTTTGGTTGATGTGAGGATGACGTCTGTGTTCTTTCCTCCGTACGATGGCTAGTCGAGCTGCCTGAGGCGGGTCGGTGGTAGGGATAGGAGGAAGGATACCGTGACTCGTCTCTATTGCTTGTCGAGGTATGCGTAGCTGGACGGTAGCCTGAAGATGATGACGAGCTATCGTAACGGGAGGAGGAGCCTGAAACTGGTCTATGGGAGGGGTACGAGGCGGACGAATGACCCGATTCATCCCTATAGTCGGTGGAGGAGCTTCCATGGTTTGACTGATAAGGATAAGAAGATGACGATTGACTTGAATCCTCCCTATACCCAGTTGAAGAATCGGAGTTGGGTTGGTAGGATGACGGGTAGCCTGGACTGCCGTCATTCCCCGACCACGATGACGAGTACTCCCAAGAACTTCGGGCTCCGTACCCGGGCCCCTGAGGAGCTGCACCAGATGAAGGTTGGTATTGTCCTTGCGAGTAGGTGTATCCGGGGGATTGCGATGATCCAGTCGAGCCATATTGTCCGCTGAGATCCGCTGTCCCAACGTTTGGATTCCCTTGTTCGTGAGTGCGATTGTGGACCAGCTGCCCGTCTCTATACCGAACATCCTGCTCGCTCTCATAGACCGGCTGACCGTTAACGTAGCGCGTGTGTGACTGGTATTCATTGCGATGCGAGCCTCCGTAACTCGGTTGCTGCCCCCCGTACGAATTCGTCTGCCTTCGGAGGTTCTCCTGCAATCGTGTCAGTTCATCTTGAATATTACTGGATGACTGATCTTGTGTCTGTGAACTCGAAGAATATGTGTTGCCATATTCCGAAGTGCGTGCGTTATCATACCCTGGTGTGTGTACGTTCCCATAGCCTGGTTTGTGCGTGGTGCCGTAGCCTGATGTGCGCGCGCTGCCATAGCCCGATGTGCGCGAGTTATCATACCCCGGGCGAGAGTAATAGCCCTCCTGACCATAACGACTACCACTATTGCCGCTGCGAGTCAGGGAAGCTTGGCTGGCACGATGCCCCCCAGGCGATCCAGACGAGTACCTCAGATCATCCTCATCATTCTCAACCCGCTCATCATGCACCAGGCGTCCGTCCTGGTAGCGTCGTTCATGGTGGAGGTTGTACACTGGCTGCCCGTTGACCGTACGTTGCTCGCTGCGGAATTCCTGGCGTGACGAGGCCGACTGTGGGGTGCCTGCGGAGTGGGTCAGTCCGCCGCCCATGCCGTAGGACCCGGTGCTGTACCCGCTGTTGCTGCCGCTGTACCCGGTCGACCCCATGCCACCCAGCGAACAGGAGAGACATCCGGTGGCGTGGCGCTGTAGGAAGGAGTGGCGAGTGAGACAACGAGACAGTGGAATATTGTAGCCGGCTCGTTCTTAGTCTTATCCTATAGTCCATTCATTATGTTCATAATAGGTAGGCCAGAAATCGTGACCTCTAATCTCTTTAACTCGAAAAGGGCTAGAGAGGATGGGCTGTAAATTACCTCACCTATTCCTTACATTGTGACCCCTAACCTCTGTATCTCGAAAAGGGATAGAGAAAATGGGCTTTAAATTTCTTCGCCTATTCCCTGGCTGACTCTGCCCAAAAGGTAGAAATATACGCTGGATTACTGGATTAGAGGTAAGTGGTCAAAATGTTTGGCCTAATATTAATGAATAGACTACAGTATATGTTAAGACTACATGTTAAGACTACAGTACATGTTAAGACTACATGTTAAGACTACACGTTAAGACTACAGTACATGTTAAGACTACATGTTAAGACTACAGTACATGTTAAGACTACATGTTAAGACTACAGTACAGGTTAAGACTACATGTTAAGACTACACGTATACAGTACATGTTAAGACTACATGTTAAGACTACAGTACATGTTAAGACTACATGTTAAGACTACAGTACAGGTTAAGACTACATGTTAAGACTACAGTACAGGTTAAGACTACATGTTAAGACTACATGTTAAGACTACACGTTAAGACTACAGTACATGTTAAGACTACATGTTAAGACTACAGTACATGTTAAGACTACATGTTAAGACTACAGTACATGTTAAGACTACATGTTAAGACTACAGTACATGTTAAGACTACATGTTAAGACTACAGTACAGGTTAAGGGGAGGTTTCTAGTTTGTTTCCTACTCCTCCAGGAATCTTAAAATTTCACCCCCTTGACCCCCTTTCAAGATAAATTTGTACATTTTTCGGTAGAAAAATGTCCCGGCCGAAGGCCGATTACTCTTAAATTACAGGCTCGCTATCGCTCGCCAGGATAAAATCGACACCTAAATGGCACGAAAGGTCTTAAAATTGACAGAATGGGGCGGAAATTCTTAAAAATCACCAAACTAATGGGGCAAACGTCTTAAAATCTCAAAGGCAATGGGGCTAGACATGAGGGAGAAAGGGGTCAAGAAAAATACCCCTTAAGTAATGCATGTTAAGGGAAGGTTTTTAGTTTGGTCTCTGGATATCCATCAAGCTTAAGATTACACCCCCTTGAGCCCCTTTCAAGATAAATTTGTACATTTTTCGGTAGAAAAATGTCCCGACTGAAAGCCGGTTCCTCTTAAATTACAGGCTCGCTGTCGCTCGCCAGGATAAAATCGACGCCTAAATGGCACGAAAGTTCTTAAAATGGACAGAAATGGGTTGAAAGTTCTTAAAATCGTCAAAATAATGGGGCGAACGTCTTAAAATTAGAAAAGCAATGGGGCTAAACATGAGGGAGAAAGGAGTCAAGAATAAAATCCCTCAAGTGGAAACCTCCCCTTAACAAAGATATGAAATATCCATAACATTTAGAACAACCAACTGATGCTCTAAGCTTTCGTAAAATAATAATTCTTAAAAATGGGTTAAAAATCCTATAGCCATAATGAAAGATGATATACAGTTTATATCTCTCTCTCTCTCTCTCTCTCTCTCTCTCTCTCTCTCTCTCTCTCTCTCTCTCTCTCTCTCTCTCTCTCTCTCTCTCTCTTACTAATTTGCTTAGTTTTTTCTCAGAGGTATATGAAGCAGTAGATAATGACAAGTCATATGATATAATATATTTAGATTTCAGTAAAGCTTTCGACAGAGTCCCTCATGAGAGATTGATGAGAAAGGTTGAGGCACATGGAATAGGTGGGGCGTTGTTGGGATGGATTAGGTCATGGCTAATTGGTAGGAAGCAGAGAGTCAGCATAAATGGTACCAAGTCAGAGTGGGGAGCAGTCAAGAGTGGTGTCCCCCAGGGATCGGTATTAGGTCCCCTGTTGTTTGTTATATACATAAATGACCTTGATTTAGGTATAACTAGTAGGATAAGTAAATTTGCAGACGATACCAAAATGGGGAGAACAATTGATTCAGATAGAGATATAGAGTGCCTCCAAAGGGTTCTAGATGCCTTACACGAATGGAATATATATATATATATATATATATATATATATATATATATATATATATATATATATATATATATATATATATATATATATATATATATATATATATTTTGCCGTGATTCCCGAAGGGGTGGCCACGGACGAAATGCCCCCATGCACCAGTCTGTCCCCAGTCAGTCAAAGCCCCTCCTCCTATCCAGCACCGCATTCATGCATATACTTCTTAACTCCATCCTTCCATCTCTCACTCGGTCTAGGTCTCCCTCTCTGTCCTTCCACCTCACTATCGTACACTTTCTTAATCATTCTCTCGCTTCCCATACGTTCCATATGGCCGAACCATCTCAAGGTGTTCCTTTTCACACTTTCCAGCACATCTACATCCACACCACACCTCTCTCGTACTTCCTCATTCGTCTGTCTCTCTCTATATAGTATACTGTACAAAGGAAATCAAGCAACAACAGGTCTAGTGACCCTTCTAGGCTGCTTGCCCTCCAAAACACTGAGGATCAAGTGTCCAAACAGTGGTTTAGAGTGGGTAAGGGAACATTGGAAAGGGAACTACTGCCCTGGAACTAATGTCCGTGGCAGGATTAGGAAGTTAGTAGGGGACAGATGGGTTAGTAACTGAGGGGGGGATAAAATAAAGTTATTAATTTACAAACGCAGTCAGTCGCGGGTTTGATGCGAGATATTTGTCTAAGCGGAGTTTAAATGAATAAACGGTGATGCAGTCTATAATGTGTCTCCCCCAAAAAAACCATCTGACCTGTGTTACCTTGCGTCCCCTGGTAACTTCCATAACAGGTCCCAGGTCCCGGGTCTCCACAAAAGGACCATGGACTTGTTGCACGTCATGGTCTGCTCCTGTAGGGTAGAAAGAGTTAACTTTGTTTATTTTAATTCCAACACCAAACACCTCACAATTGGCCACTTGCGAGTTTCAGGTTATAAGGAAGTTGGAGCCGTGAACATCGATATTAAACAGACATGCAATGATACTGTAGGTTTCTGATGGATAAATGGAATGTTGAATCGGGTTTGATGTATTTATAAATGTACTGCGACCGTATTTTAGCTGTACAACGCTGTTAAATATCGTTGTCTACGGCTCCAACTTCCTTATAGAACGAAACTCGCAAGTCTTCAAATTAACCTTTTCCGTACCGACGACGTCTCTTTTATCTGATTTCAGCAACATTTAGACGATTTTATGAAGCTTAGGAAGAAATAATTATATGGTAGTTAAGGGGAGATCTCCACTTGAGGGATTTTTTTTCTTGACCCCTTTCTCCCTCATGTTTAGCCCCATTGCTTTTGATATTATAAAACGTTTGCCCCATTAGTTTAGCGATTTTAAGAACTTTCACCCCATATTAAGACCTTTCGTGCAATTCAGGTGTCGATTTTATCCTGGCGAGCGATAGCGAGCCTGTAATTTAAGAGGAACCGGCCTTCGGCCGGGAAATTTTTCTACCGAAAAATGTACAAATTTATCTTGAAAGGGACTCAAGGGGGTGTAATTTTAAGTTTGATGGAGGTCTAGGGAACAAACTAAATACCTCCCCTTAAAAGGATTAATATATGGTAGTTACAAGGAGTAATTGAGATAGTCTGTATGTAGCCTTTTAAAGGGGGTGACCTGCTTTTTTGTTATTTCTGTCCTTTTCTATCTTTCTCTGGCTTGTATCCATTTGGCCCCACTGTTTTAAGACGTTTATCCCCATCCAGGTGTCAATTTTTTACTGGTGAGCGGTAGCGAGCCAGCATATTTTTTATTTTTGTTTGACAGCAGGCTAAATTTGTACATTTTTCGATAGAAAAATGTCTCCGGCGAAGCCGGATTTCTTCATATAATGCTGGCTCGCTATCGCTCGCCAGGAAGAAATCGACACCTGGATGGGGATAAACGTCTTAAAATAGTTGACTGAATGGGGCCGAATGGATACAAGCCAGAGAAAGAGAGAAAAGGACAGAAATAACAAAAAGCAGGTCACCACCCTTAATTCCTGACATTCACCTGACCTTGGCTGACCTGACGACCTGTATATATTATATATACACACACATATATACACACAGGCACATACCCCATAGCTGGGGGTGGCCGAATCGAGACAGAGCCCGAACAGAAACTACATTTATATTTTCAATTGTTAGGGTCCGGGACCACTTTCGCGTTCCTTCTCCCCTTTCTCTATCTCGTTGAGTAGGAGAAAATAATAATATTATAAGAATGATACTAATAAATACAAAATATACTACTACTACTACTACTACTACTACTACTACTACTACTACTACTACCACTACTACCACTACTACCACTACTACTACTACCACTACCACTACCACTACTATTACTATAATAACAAAAACAATAAACTCTAATTACCTGGTGCAGCAATGACCGAAGCTACCACCAAAAGCATAGAGAGGACTTGAATCCCTCCCATGGTGGTGGCGGTGGGAGGACTCGAACCCGCACTAGCCCACACCACTTAATTCAACACACCAACCCCACTACTTTAATTTCTCTAGGGTAGGCTTTTAGTGGCTTTGATAGACCCGTGCTGCTCCAGGGCTGTAGGATGTGCGTGGGGGTGTGTGGGTGTGCTCGCTACGGTGTCTAACTCGGGAATGAGGGCTGGTTACAGGATCGAGGGTATATATACACACAGGGTACGTCACTTTGTGGTTGTCATTAAGCCTGCCATGGGGTACCTTCATTAATAGGGTACAGGGGTTGGGATATTAGGAAGCCATTTTGTTTCTAAAAACACTGTGTCTCCCTCGACCAATCTCTCCTTCATCCTATGACTTAAACTGCTTTAAACTTCGTGTGTCCAGGCATTTTGACCCCAATGTCTCTTGACTTTAGCTATGTCACTTTCTAGCTTTGGGGAGACACTCGTTACAGGCAACCTGCCTTTTGTTTCCTTCATACACATAGAACACAAATTATGGGGAATTTATTTATCTATCTATTTATTTATTTATCTATCTACTTATTTATCTATCTATCTATTTATCTATATATATTTATCTATATATATTTATCTATATATTTATTTTATCTATCTATATTTATCTATATATCTGTATCTATATTTATCTATATCTATTTATCTATCTATATATTTATCTATATATATTTATCTATATATTTATCTATCTATATATTTATCTATCTATCTATCTATTTATCTATCTATATATTTATCTATATATATTTATCTATATATATTTATCTATCTACTTATTTATCTATCTATATATTTATCTATCTATATATTTATCTATATATATTTATCTATCTACTTATTTATCTATCTATATATCTATCTATCTACTTACTTATTTATCTATCTATATATTTATCTATCTATATATTTATCTATCTATATATTTATCTATATCTATTTATTTATCTATCTATTTATCTATCTCTATTTATTTATCTATCTATATATATTTATCTATCTACTTATTTATTTATCTATCTATATATCTATCTATATATTTATCTATCTATATATTTATCTATCTATATATTTATCTATCTATATATTTATCTATCTATATATTTATCTATCTATATTTATCTATCTATATATTTATCTATCTATATATTTTTAGTTCCTTCCCTAGACCCCCATCTAGTTGAACAAAATCTCCCCCTGCGAGATATATTTGTACATTTTTCGGTAGGTTTATGCCCTGGCCAAAGGCTGGTTCCTCCTAAATTCCAGGCTCGTTGTTGCTCGCCGGGAAACAATCGACACCTAAATGGCACGAAAGGTCTTGATATTGACAAAGATATGGGGCGAAAGATCTTAAAATAGCCTAATTAATGGGGAGAACGTCTTAAAATCTCAAAACTAATGGGGCTAAACATGAGGGAGAAGGGGTTACGAAAAAACACCCCTTTAATGAGCTCTACTGACCTTGAACTTGCCTATTTGCTCGAGAGCAAGAGTTCTAAAAAAATAATAGACATAATCAGTAGAGCGTCGGCTGGTGATCAAAGGGTCGGCGGATCGAGCCCGCACTGTCGAAATGTTATTGGTAGATGTCAAGCCCGGGCAACTTGACCTAGCGATTCCTGACAAACGCCTATTAAGGGGAGATGTCTACTCGAGGAATTTTTTTCTTTACCCCTTTCTCCCTCATGTTTAGCCCCATTGTTTTTCAAATTTTAAGACGTTTGCCCCATTATTTTGACGATTTTAAGAACTTTCAACCCATTTCTGTCAATTTTAAGACCTTTCGTGCCATTTAGGTGTCGATTTTATCCTGGCGAGCGATAGCGAGCCTGTAATTTAAGAGAAACCGGCTTTCAGCCGAGACATTTTTCTACCGAAAAATGTACAAATTTATCTTGAAAGGGGCTCAAGGGGGTGTAATCTTAAGCTTGAAGGATATCTAGGGACCAAACTAAAACCTCCCCTTAATGTTCTTGGCCACCCCTTCTCGGGAACTACGGCGTCTGGCAGAAAGAAGGAAACAAAAAAATATATAAATTGAAATGAACATAAGAAGACCCCTTTCGCCCCCCCTCCCCCCCTCCCCCCCCCCCCCCCCCCCTCCCCCCTCCCCCCCAAAAAAAAGAAAGAAGAGAAGAAGAAAAATGTAAGTCAAATGATATAAAATAAATAGATGCAATAATATAATACGGGTGGGTGGGACTCGTTAGCCTTGGTCGGCAACTCATCTAGGGGAGACAACCTTATACAAATCCGGGTGGATGGGACTCGTTAGCCTTGGTCGGCAACTCATCTAGGGGAGACAACCTTATACAAATTCGGGTGGATGGGACTCGTCAGCCTTGGTTGGCAACCTGTCTAGGGGAGTAAACCTGATACAAATCCGTACTGCTTACCTAAGGGTAAGGCAGGTTAGTGGATGGATTAGCCAAACACCACTGTAGAAAAATAGTGCTAACAAGATACACAGAGGGCCTCGGAGACGGACGGATCCTAAATTGAGTGGTTAATCCTGTAAGTCCTTCACTAAACTGGCTCGGGTTGTCCCTCTCACAGGGAACAGGTCCGCTTGGGGGCATTCTGTGTATGGCCACCCTCGTAAGGGGAGTAAGGCATCCGGCAATAGATAGATAGATAGATAGATTAATATAATACTTTACTATTGATTGTGTTTCAGCTAAATATATAAATATTATTAACCCTTAAAGAGCGGCGCTCGACTTAAGTCGTGCACCAATTTGCAGCAAGTTAGGAGCATTATTAAGGCTTTTAAAGGGTTAAAATCAAGTGCAAATGGCCGGGAGCGCAGCAGGCCACACGTCCGACACCCAGGGCTTACCGCCACCCACTGACTCACGCTCCCTCTGTTCTCGAGAGGACGGCAGTGTAGCCAGTAGTGAGCATAGCTGGGAAAAATATACTAAACTCCCATGTTGGTGGTACCACTGCATGAGAACCACGAGTGCTACGTAGCTCGTTCTGGTCTCATTTTGAAGCTTTTAGCGCTTAGTTTTTTGCTGTTTTTTGCTGCAGATACTTGATTGATCATTCAGGAGGGCCTGAATATGCCCAAAATAGCCCAAAACACCCCGCTAGATAAGGGTTAAAACAACAATTCAAATCTATTATGTGTTCTAATATATAATTCTATGAATGTAACCGTTTGTCCACCATTTTGAACATTAGCAAGCGGGAGTTTGCATAGACCCGATTGGCCCTCACATGGCAGATCCCTTTCACACCCAACCCATCTCTTGGTTATAGTTAGGCCTATGTATTTTAGTTTTAAGGGGAGATATCCACTTGAGGGATTTTTTTTCTGGACCCCTTTCTCCCTCATGTTTAGCCCCATTGCTTTTGATATAAAATGTTTGCCCCATTAGTTTAGCGATTTTAAGAACTTTCACCCCATATTAAGACCTTTCGTGCCATTTAGGTGTCGATTTTATCCTGGCGAGCGATAGCGAGCCTGTAATTTAAGAGGAACCGGCCTTCGGCCGGGACATTTTTCTACCGAAAAATGTACACATTTATCTTGAAAGGGGGTCAAGGGGGCGTAATTTAAAGGTTGATGGAGGTCTAGGGAACAAAGTAAATACCTCCCCTTAAGAGTATATAGAGCAGTTTATGGCTTGTGTTTATCATAGGGCTGAGATCACAGTGCCATGGACTACGTAAGCATGTAAATTAGTCTTGGAAGTGACTTAGTGAGTGTGTTTAGCCCCAGTTATGACATTTTTAGACGTTCGCCCCATTTGTTTGCCGATTGTAAGACCTTTCGCCTCATTTATGTGTCAATATTAATACCTGTCGTGACATTCAGGTGTTGATGTTTTCCCGGCGATCGATAGCAAGCCTTCGGCCGAGACATTTTTGTACCGAAAAATGTACAAATTTATCTACGGGGTGTTTTTTTAAGCTTAGGGAGCAAACTCTCTCTCTCTCTCTCTCTCTCTCTCTCTCTCTCTCTCTCTCTCTCTCTCTCTCTCTCTCTCTCTCTCTCTCTCTCTCTCTCTCTCTCTCTCTGTCTCTCTCTCTCTCTCTCTCTCTCTCTCTCTCTCTTCTCTCTCGCTCTCTCTCTCTCTCTTATCACTCTCTCTCTCTCTCTCTCTCTCTCTCTCTCTCTCTCTCTCTCTCTCTCTCTCTCGTGTTCAGTTTATATAGTGTGTATTTATTATAAGGATGAGATCATAGTGCCATCATCTACGTCACTGTATGTAAATTAGGCTTGGCTGTGACTAAGTAAGTGTGTTTAGCCCCAGTTGTTATGAGCTTTATAGACGTTCGCCCCATTTGTTTGGCGATTTTAAGACCTTTCAGTCCATATTTTGGCAATATTAGGACCTTTCGTGACATTTAGGGGTCAATTTTTTCCTGGCGAGCGATAGCGAGCCTATGTTCTTTACGAGGAACCGGCTTTCGGCTGGGGCATATTTCTACCGAGCAATGAACAAATTTATCTTGCAGGGGGGAGGGGGGGTGGGGGGGTGTCTAGAGGGGGTGTTTTTTTTTATTATTATGCTTGATAGAGTTCTAGGGAGGATACTAAAATATATATATATATATATATGTACCGGTACTAATTAAAAATTTATTAATAATTACAATATCGTCCCCTTAAGCCTTAAGGGGAGGTTTCTAGTTTGTTTCCTACTCCTCCAGCAATCTTAAAATTTCACCCCCTTGACCCCCTTTCAAGATAAATTTGTACATTTTTCGGTAGAAAAATGTCCCGGCCGAAGGCCGATTACTCTTAAATTACAGGCTCGCTATCGCTCGCCAGGATAAAATCGACACCTAAATGGGACGAAAGGTCTTAAAATTGACCGAATGGGGCGGAAATTCTTAAAATCACCAAACTAATGGGGCAAACGTCTTAAAATCTCAAAAGCAACGGGGCTAGACATGAGGGAGAAAGGGGTCCAGAAAAAAGTCCCTCAAGTGGAAATCTCCCCTTAAGTGTACAGCGATATAGAGATGAGATCATAGTGCCATGGACGACGTCATTATGTTAATTAGGCTTGTATTATGGGTGTGACTAAGTAAGTGGGTTGACAATCTGTCGTCCGGTCAACTGAGGAAACAGAGAGTACCTCTCTGAACAGTGTACATGTGACTGGTGATGGGCTGGTCTATCAGAGTGAGAACTGAGCGATCTCTGCCATACCCATAGCTTACTCTGACTGTTCCTTTATGGTGATGGGCTGGTCTATCAGAGTGAGAACTGAGCGATCTCTGCCATACCCATAGCTTACTCTGACTGTTCCTTTATGGTGATGGGCTGGTCTATCAGAGTGAGAACTGAGCGATCTCTGCCATAGCCATAGCTTACTCTGACTGTTCCTTTATGGTGATGGGCTGGTCTATCAGAGTGAGAACTGAGCGATCTCTGCCATACCCATAGCTTACTCTGACTTCCTTTATGGTGATGGGCTGGTCTATCAGAGTGAGAACTGAGCGATCTCTGCCATACCCATAGCTTACTCTGACTGTTCCTTTATGGTGATGGGCTGGTCTATCAGAGTGAGAACTGAGCGATCTCTGCCATACCCATAGCTTACTCTGACTGTTCCTTTATGGTGATGGGCTGGTCTATCAGAGTGAGAACTGAGCGATCTCTGCCATACCCATAGCTTACTCTGACTGTTCCTTTATGGTGATGGGCTGGTCTATCAGAGTGAGAACTGAGCGATCTCTGCCATACCCATAGCTTACTCTGACTGTTCCTTTATGGTGATGGGCTGGTCTATCAGAGTGAGAACTGAGCGATCTCTGCCATACCCATAGCTTACTCTGACTGTTCCTTTATGGTGATGGGCTGGTCTATCAGAGTGAGAACTGAGCGATCTCTGCCATACCCATAGCTTACTCTGACTGTTCCTTTATGGTGATGGGCTGGTCTATCAGAGTGAGAACTGACCGATCTCTGCCATACCCATAGCTTACTCTGACTGTTCCTTTATGGTGATGGGCTGGTCTATCAGAGTGAGAACTGAGCGATCTCTGCCATACCCATAGCTTACTCTGACTGTTCCTTTATGGTGATGGGCTGGTCTATCAGAGTGAGAACTGAGCGATCTCTGCCATACCCATAGCTTACTCTGACTGATTATGGTGATGGGCTGGTCTATCAGAGTGAGAACTGAGCGATCTCTGCCATACCCATAGCTTACTCTGACTGTTCCTTTATGGTGATGGGCTGGTCTATCAGAGTGAGAGCTGAGCGATCTCTGCCATACCCATACTTACTCTGACTGTTCCTTTATGGTGATGGGTGGTCTATCAGAGTGAGAACTGAGCGATCTCTGCCATACCCATAGCTTACTCTGACTGTTCCTTTATGGTGATGGGCTGGTCTATCAGAGTGAGAACTGACCGATCTCTGCCATACCCATAGCTTACTCTGACTGTTCCTTTTACTTATATATTTTCTAGATCTCAAGTGACGGCGTCTCTTCCGTGGATTGACCTCCCAATCTACCAAGATTGGAAGCCAAAGCATCACATTTTTTTTTCCTTTGCCCCTCAACTTTCTCTTCATAATTGCTGAGGGGCACAGGGCCCTGTGTGGGGCTTTGGATCCCGGGCGTTTCCGCACCCTCCTCAGCTCCCCGCCATGGAGTGGCTTCGGTCACCCAGGCTTTATTGTGGTCGGCAGTGAGGGTTCTATGGGGGCGCTCGGTTATGGCCTTGGCCTGCTCGGGGCCTTGGGGCTGTTCGGCCAGGCAGCTTGGGGAACAACAACAACAACAACAACAACAGTGTACATGTGCAATAGAATCCCTTCATTAACAGTGTCCACATATAAAACTAAGGAAACATGGAGTACCTATAATAACAGTGTCCACATATAAAACTAAGGAAACATGGAGTACCTATAATAACAGTGTCCACATATAAAACTAAGGAAACATGGAGTACCTATAATAACAGTGTCAATATATAAAACTAAGGAAACATGGAGTACCTATCTTAACAGTGTACATATGTAATAGAATCCCTTCATTAACAGAGTTCCACATACATGAACACAATAGATGGTGTAGAGAGTACCTACAATAACAGTGTACAGTCGCGCTAATAAGTGATGTCTCGGCACCAAGTATGTTTTGATCAATAATTGGTATCAGCAATATCTAAGCTTCATTTCTTCATATCGAGTGAAATATACAGACATGTTTCTACACTTACCCACCCTATTCAACATCTGACAGACATTAATACAGCACAAAGCAAGCCAAACGTAATGACAGCTGGGACATGACTTATTAGCGCTACACTTACCCACCTATTCAACATCTGACAGACATTAATACAGCACAGAGCAAGCCAAACGTAATGACAGCTGGGACATGACTTATTAGCGCTACACTTACCAACCTATTCAACATCTGACAGACATTAATACAGCACAGAGCAAGCCAAACGTAATGACAGCTGGGACATGACTTATTAGCGCTACACTTACCCACCCTATTCAACATCTGACAGACATTAATACAGCACAGAGCGAGCCAAACGTAATGACAGCTGGGACATGACTTATTAGCGCTACACTTACCCACCCTATTCAACATCTGACAGACATTAATACAGCACAGAGCGAGCCAAACGTAATGACAGCTGGGACATGACTTATTAGCGCTACACTTACCCACCCTATTCAACATCTGACAGACATTAATACAGCACAGAGCGAGCCAAACGTAATGACAGCTGGGACATGACTTATTAGCGCTACACTTACCCACCCTATTCAACATCTGACAGACATTAATACAGCACAGAGCTAGTCAAACGTAATGACAGCTGGGACATGACTTATTAGCGCTACACTTACCCACCCTATTCAACATCTGACAGGCATTAATACAGCACAGAGCAAGCCATACGTAATGACAGCTGGGACATGACTTATTAGCGCTACACTTACCCACCCTATTCAACATCTGACAGACATTAATACAGCACAGAGCAAGCCAAACGTAATGACAGCTGGGACATGACTTATTAGCGCTACACTTACCCACCCTATTCAACATCTGACAGACATTAATACAGCACAGAGCAAGCCAAACGTAATGACAGCTGGAACATGACTTATTAGCGCTACACTTACCCACCCTATTCAACATCTGACAGACATTAATACAGCACAGAGCGAGCCAAACGTAATGACAGCTGGGACATGACTTATTAGCGCTACACTTACCCACCCTATTCAAACATCTGACAGACATTAATACAGCACAGAGCGAGCCAAACGTAATGACAGCTGGGACATGACTTATTAGCGCTACACTTACCCACCCTATTCAACATCTGACAGACATTAATACAGCACAGAGCGAGCCAAACGTAATGACAGCTGGGACATGACTTATTAGCGCTACACTTACCCACCCTATTCAACATCTGACAGACATTAATACAGCACAGAGCTAGTCAAACGTAATGACAGCTGGGACATGACTTATTAGCGCTACACTTACCCACCCTATTCAACATCTGACAGGCATTAATACAGCACAGAGCAAGCCATACGTAATGACAGCTGGGACATGACTTATTAGCGCTACACATACCCACCCTATTCAACATCTGACAGACATTAATACAGCACAGAGCGGGCCAAACGTAATGACAGCTGGGACATGACTTATTAGCGCTACACTTACCCACCCTATTCAACATCTGACAGACATTAATACAGCACAGAGCGAGCCAAACGTAATGACAGGTGGGACATGACTTATTAGCGCTACACTTACCCACCCTATTCAACATCTGACAGACATTAATACAGCACAGAGCAAGCCAAACGTAATGACAGGTGGGACATGACTTATTAGCGCTACACTTACCCACCCTATTCAACATCTGACAGACATTAATACAGCACAGAGCAAGCCAAACGTAATGACAGGTGGGACATGACTTATTAGCGGTACACTTACCCACCCTATTGAACATCTGACAGACATTAATACAGCACAGAGCGAGCCAAACGTAATAACAGCTGGGACATGACTTATTAGCGCTACACTTACCCACCCTATTCAACATCTGACAGACATTAATACAGCACATAGCAAGCCAAACGTAATGACAGCTGGGACATGACTTATTAGCGCGACCGTACATGCTATTTTGGTGTCGATTTTTTTCCTGGCAAACGATAGTGAGCCTGTAATTTTGGAAGAACCGGCCTTCGACCGAGACATTTTTCTGCCGAAAAATGTACATATTAATATATAAAAGGGGGGGGGGGTTCTAATGAATGTGTGTGTGTGTGTATGTGTTTTTTTGTTTTGTTTTTTAATGGTTTGATGGAGGTCTAGGGAGGAAACTAGTTCTCCCCAGACCTCCATCAAGCTTCAAAAACATCCCCTAGACCCCGCTTCGAGATATTTGTGTACATTTTTTGTGTACATTTATCAGTAGAAAAATGGCCCGGCGAAGCCAGTTTCTCCTACAATTACAGGCTCGCTTTCGCTCGCCAGGAAATAAGTCGACACCTAGAACCACACATTGGGTGCGTGGTTCTGGGGTGTTTTTAACCCCTTCCGACATATGACGCGATGTTGAGCCTATTGGGGATACTTTAAAGCCTTTGTTACCATCAGGGATATTTATAAACCTTTAGTTTAGTTACTTCAACCTCTGCAGTTGTCTTTGAGTTAGCTGGGTTGAGCCTATTGGGGATACTTTAAAGCCTTTCTTACCATCAGGGGTATTTATAAACCTTTAGTTTAGTTACTTCAACCTCTGCAGTTGTCTTTGAGTTAGCTGTGTTGAGCCTATTGGGGATACTTTAAAGCCTTTGTTACCATCAGGGGTATTTATAAACCTTTAGTTTAGTTACTTCAACCTCTGCAGTTGTCTTTGAGTTAGCTGTGTGAGCCTATTGGGGATACTTTAAAGCCTTTGTTACCATCAGGGGTATTTAGAAACCTTTAGTTTAGTTACTTCAACCTCTGCAGTTGTCTTTGAGTTAGCTGTGTTGAGCCTATTGGGGATACTTTAAAGCCTTTGTTACCATCAGGGGTATTTATAAACCTTTAGTTTAGTTACTTCAACCTCTGCAGTTGTCTTTGAGTTAGCTGTGTTGAGCCTATTGGGGATACTTTAAAGCCTTTGTTACCATCAGGGGTATTTATAAACCTTTAGTTTAGTTACTTCAACCTCTGCAGTTGTCTTTGAGTTAGCTGTGTTGAGCCTATTGGGGATACTTTAAAGCCTTTGTTACCATCAGGGGTATTTATAAACCTTTAGTTTAGTTACTTCAACCTCTGCAGTTGTCTTTGAGTTAGCTGTGTTGAGCCTATTGGGGATACTTTAAAGCCTTTGTTACCATCAGGGGTATTTAGAAACCTTTAGTTTAGTTACTTCAACCTCTGCAGTTGTCTTTGAGTTAGCAGTGTGAGCCTATTGGGGATACTTTAAAGCCTTTGTTACCATCAGGGTATTTATAAACCTTTAGTTTAGTTACTTCAACCTCTGCAGTTGTCTTTGAGTTAGCTGTGTTGAGCCTATTGGGGATACTTTAAAGCCTTTGTTACCATCAGGGGTATTTAGAAACCTTTAGTTTAGTTACTTCAACCTCTGCAGTTGTCTTTGAGTTAGCTGTGTTGAGCCTATTGGGGATACTTTAAAGCCTTTGTTACCATCAGGGGTATTTAGAAACCTTTAGTTTAGTTACTTCAACCTCTGCAGTTGTCTTTGAGTTAGCTGTGTTGAGCCTATTGGGGATACTTTAAAGCCTTTGTTACCATCAGGGGTATTTACAAACCTTTAGTTTAGTTACTTCAACCTCTGCAGTTGTCTTTGAGTTAGCTGTGGGCAGAAAACTGATTTTGGAGAGGTAATTATAAGAGTGAGAGAACTCTATTTCTTATTGCAAATCTGGCAACCTCTGCGTCATATGAGTCTGAAAGGGTTAAAGGTTGAGGGAGGTCTAGGGAGCAATAATTGACTAAATAATAATTTAAACAAATAATCACAAACCCTAAAACTGTCTCCTTGAAGTGGCACGCAAGGCCTGTGAGATACTAACCCCTCCTAATAGCCCTTAGTAACTCTATGTGATAGCCAAAACAGACAAGCGCCCTGTGTCCTCATAATGGCCTATATTCACACGAGTCAACTTCCTGGCAATTATGATAAACAAAATAGGCAATTTCCATTATTTTGGCGACACTTTGGGCCCTTTTAACACTAGTAAGGGACGCTAGATTAAGGGGAAGGTTTTATTTAAGGGGGTTAGGGTTTTATTTAAGGGGTTTAGGGGGTTTAAGGGGGTGTTTTTAGAGTTTGAGGGGGATTTGTTGGAGAGATGTTGCCCGTTTTCTAAGAGCGTGTGATACGGTTCTTTTTATTAAGGGGTAACTTGAGATTTGCCATGCATCTTGAAGTGCTCTCCATCTCTCTCTCCCTTGTATATTCACACACACACATATACACTCACTCACACACTCTCTCATGTATATTCACATACATACATACACTCTCTCTCTCTCTCTCTCTGAAAAGGGTATGGAAAAGATATATAAGATCATTGGGTATATCGATAGTGATTTACCTTGCTAGCCTTATTATCAGATGGGTTTATTACCACCAATATACCATAACAATACCCTTGAAATAAACGTTTATAACAGCTGGTGGGAAAGACCTCTATTGCTCAAACGTTTCTTAGAATTACTTTCAAGATGCTGTTCCGTGACTTTTGACTTTTGCCACCTAGTCCTTGACTTCCATCAAGAGTTAAGCTGAGATGGTTCACTTTTTGGGCGATTTTTGCATGTATTCATTATTTTTCTAGTTTCCCCCTAGACCTCCATCAAATTAAAAAAAACCCACATCCATTAGATCCCCCTTCTAGATTAATTTGTACATTTTTCGGTAGAAAAATGTCCCGTCCGAAGCCCGGTTCTTCCAACATTACAGGCTCACTATCGTTCGCCAGGGAAAAAATCGACACCTAAATAGCACGAAAGGTCTAAATATTGACGACGAAATGGGGCGAAAGGTCTAAACATTGACTAACTAATGGGGGCAAACATCTTAACATCTGATAACTAATACTTAAGTGGGGTGACCTGTTTTTGTTCTGTCCTTTTCTATCTTTCTCTGGCTTGTATCCATTTGGCCCCATTCAGCCTACTGTTTTAAGACGTTTATCCCCATCCAAGTGACAATTGTTTACTGGTGAGCGGTAGCGAGCCAGCATATTTTTTATTTTTGTTTGACAGCAGGCTAAATTTGTACATTTTTCGACAGAAAAAATGTCTCCGGCGAAGCCGGATTTCTTAATATAATGCTGGCTCGCTATCGCTCGCCAGGAAGAAATCGACACCTAGAAGGGGATAAACGTCTTAAAATAGTTGGCTGAATGGGGCCGAATGGTTACAAGCCAGAAAAAGAGAGGTATTTGTGAGAGTTAGCTGGATTACCTTTCTAATTGGGGCAGAGAAAACCTTGTTACTTTCAATGCTTCCAAAACATTAAGGGGAGGTTTTTAGTTTGTTTCCTACTCCTCCAGCAATCTTAAAATTTCACCCATTTGACCCCCTTTCAAGATAAATTTGTACATTTTTCGGTAGAAAAATGTCCCGGCCAAAGGCCGGTTACTCTTAAATTACAGGCTCGCTATCGCTCGCCAGGATAAAATCGACACCTAAATGGCACGAAAGGTCTTAAAATTGACAGAATGGGGCGAAAATTCTTAAAATCACCAAACTAATGGGGTAAACGTCTTAAAATCTCAAAAGCAATGGGGCTAGACATGAGGGAGAAAGGGGTCAAGAAAAAAGTCCCTCAAGTGGAAATCTCCCTTTTTAATTATCCGTTTTATGCCCATATAGACATTGTAACAAACACATTAATGCTTGTATTTTTGTTTTTTTCTCTTTCCAGCAAACGAATAGTGTGGAAATGAGCGTTGGCTACGGAGAATACATTGATCACCATACCTATTTCTCAAGGTAACGTAATTTTTCAATTTATTTCGTCCATTAATTTCTAAACTATCCTCCTTCGGTTTCTGTCATTCCATCGGTGCCTTTGTCTCTAATTTCCTTTCCGGCCGTTCCATAGCCGCGGTTGTGGACGGCCATTGTTCACTTCCTCACCCTATAAACTCCGGTGTTCCTCAGGGCTCTGTCCTATCTCCTATTCTATTTCTAATTTTTATAAATGATCTCCTTAACTGTACCTTAATTCCCATCCATTCATACACAGACGCCTCAACCTTACACTACTCCATTAGTTTTTCAGAACGCCCCAGCCAGCAATCCCTCAACGACAAACGTAATGAAGCCATAGAACTCTTAAATTCTGATAATTCTAAATACTATCTCCAATTGGGGCAGAGAAACCCTTGTTAACTTTAACGCTTCCAAAACCCAATTTCTCCATCTATCTACCCGTCAGGATCTCCCAGCGGACTATCCCTTATTCTTCAACAATACAAAAATCAATCCTTCACTTCTCTCAATATTCTTGGTGTCTCTTTTTCTTCTGCTCTCATTTGGAAGGACCATATTACCAGTCTTGCTAAGGCAGCCTCCCAGAAGCTGGGTGTGCTCAACCGCCTCAAGGGGTTCTTTTCCCCTGCACAGCTTCTTGCTCTGTACAGGGGCATAGTGCGTCCTTGTATTGAGTATAGTTCACATGTGTGGGGAGGTTCCTCTCACACCGCTCTCCTAGACAAAGTTGAAAGGAAGGCCTTTCGTATCATTAACTCCCGTCCACTCACCAACTCTCTGCAATCTCTCTCTCTCCGCCGCAATGTTGCATCTCTCTCGCTATTCTATCGCTACTATAATAATCAGTGTTCCTCAGAGCTTTCCCAGTGTATACCACCTCCTTTACGTAGGGCACGTGGTACCCATCTTGCAACTCAATCCCGCCCCTACTCTGTGCAACTCTCCAACCCAAGAGTGAAACGTTACTGTCAAACTTTCTTCTACTAAACAGCTGAGCTCTGGAACTCTCTCCCAGAATCAGTCTTTCCCTCTTCCTATGACTTAAATTGCTTCAAACTCCGTGTGTCCAGGCATTTTGGCTCGAACGTCCCTTGATTTCGGCCCTGTCACTCTTTCAACTATGGGGGAGGCACTCGCTATAGGCAGTTCTGCCTTTTGCCTCCCTCAAAAACGTAGAAAAAAAAAAAAAGGGGAGGTTTTTAGTTTGTTCCCTAGACCTCCATCAAGCTTAAGATTACACCCCCTTGAGCCCCTTTCAAGATAAATTTGTACATTTTTCGGTAGAAAAATGTCCCGGCTGAAAGCCGGTTCCTCTTAAATTACAGGCTCGCTATCGCTCGCCAGGATAAAATCGACACCTAAATGACACAAAAGGTCTTAAAATTGACAGAAATGGGTTGAAAAATCTTAAAATCGTCAAAATAATGGGGCAAACGTCTTAAAATTAGAAAAACAATGAGGCTAAACATGAGGGAGAAAGGAGTCAAGGAAAAAAATCCCTCAAGTGGAAATCTCCCCAGCTCAGACGGTATTGTGAAGCATAATTTACTGGTTCGGCTCAATGGTTTAAGGAAGGGGTTTAGTTTGTTCCCTAGACCTCCATCAAGCTTTTAAAAAAAGCACCCACAAGACCCTCCTTCGATATAAATTTGTACATTTTTCGGTAGAAAAGTGTCCTGGCCGAAGGCAGATTCTAATCAAATACAGGCTCGCTATCGCTCGCCAGAGAAAAAAAATCGATCCCTAAATGGCGCGAAAGGTCTTAATATTGGCAAAGGAATGGGGCAAAAGGTCTGAAAATCGCCAAACTAATGGGGCGAATGTCTTGAAATCTCATAACTAGTGGGGCTAAACATGAGGGAGGAGGAGGACTCGAAAAACCAACTGCCTCCCCTTAACCCGTTCAGTACCGATGCCGGCCTTTTAAGGGGAGGTTTCCACTTGAGGGACTTTTTTCTTGACCCCTTTCTCCCTCATGTCTAGCCCCATTGCTTTTGAGATTTTAAGACGTTTGCCCCATTAGTTTGGTGATTTTTAAGATATTTCCGCCCCATTCTGTCAATTTTAAGACCTTTTGTGCCATTTAGGTGTCGATTTTATCCTGGCGAGCGATAGCGAGCCTGTAATTTAAGAGGAACCGGCGGCCGGGACATTTTTCTACCGAAAAATGTACAAATTTATCTTGAAAGGGACTCAAGGGGGTGTAATTTCAAGCTTGATGGAAGTCTAGGGAACACACTAAAAACCTCCCCTTAAGGGGGGGGTGAGTTTTTTTTTTTTTTTTATCTTTCTCTCCTTTTCTCTCTTTCCCTGGCTGGTATCCATTTGGCCCCATTCAGCCAACTGTTTTAAGACGTTTATGCCCATCCATGTGTCGATTTCTTCCTAGAGAGCGATAGCGAGCCAACATTGTATGGAGAAATCCGGCTTCGCCGGAGACATTTTTCTATCGAAAAATGTACACATTTATCCTGCTGTCAAAAACAAAAAAATATATACTGGCTCGCTACCGCTCGCCAGGAAAAATTGACACCTGGATGGTGGTAAACGTCTTAAAACAGTAGGCTGAGTGGGGCCGAATGGATACAAGCCAAAGAGAGAGGGAGAGAAAGAGAAAAAAAAAAGCGA
>CM064558.1:13391830-13443161 GCA_032716605.1 Paralithodes platypus
CGGTAGAAACGAGACAATCTAGCTATCTATCTATTGCCGAGGGTGGCCATAGACAGAATGCCCCCAAGCGGACCTATTCCCTGTGAGAGAGAGAGAGAGAGAATGAGACAATACATGAATTGAAATACACTTACTAGATATATTTAATTATTCAGCTCAATAAAATCGTCTATCATTTGCCAGAATATGATAAAGGGATTAGTTATAAGATACAAATATGTGAATTAATTTACTCTATTTCTTAAGTTAAAACAAATAAACTTAATATATTTTTTCTAGGTATTTGTGATAAGAAAATCAACTCGAATGTACAGTCGCGCTAATAAGCGATGTCTCGGCACCAATTATGTTTTGATCAATAATTGGTATCAGCAATATCTAAGCTTCATTTCTTCATATCGAGTGAAATATACAAACATGTTCCTACACTTACCCACCCTATTCAACATCTGATAGACATTAATACAGCACAGAGCGAGCCATACGTAATGACAGCTGGGACATGACTTATTAGCGCTACACTTACCCCACCCTATTCAACATCTGACAGACATTAATACAGCACAGAGCAAGCCAAACGTAATGACAGCTGGGACATGACTTATTAGCGCTACACTTACCCACCCTATTCAACATCTGACAGACATTAATACAGCACAGAGTAAGCCAAACGTAATGACAGCTGGGACATGACTTATTAGCGCTACACTTACCCACCCTATTCAACATCTGACAGACATTAATACAGCACAGAGCAAGCCAAGCGTAATGACAGCTGGGACATGACTTATTAGCGCTACACTTACCCACCCTATTGAACATCTGACAGACATTAATACAGCACAGAGCAAGCCAAACGTAATGACAGGTGAGACATGACTTATTAGCGCTACACTTACCCACCCTATTCAACATCTGACATACATTAATACAGCACAGAGCAAGCCGAACGTAATGACAGCTGAGACATGACTTATTAGCGCTACACTTACCCACCCTATTCAACATCTGACAGACATTAATACAGCACAGAGCAAGCCGAACGTAATGACAGCTGGGACATGACTTATTAGCGCCACACTTACCCACCCTATTCAACATCTGGCAGACATTAATACAGCACAGATCAAGCCAAACGTAATGACAGCTGAGACATGACTTATTAGCGCTACACTTACCCACCCTATTCAACATCTGACAGACATTAATACAGCACAGAGCAAGCCAAACGTAATGACAGCTGAGACATGACTTATTAGCGCTACACTTACCCACCCTATTCAACATCTGACAGACATTAATACAGCACAGAGCAAGCCAAACGTAATGACAGCTGAGACATGACTTATTAGCGCCACTATACCCACCCTATTCAACATCTGACAGACATTAATACAGCACAGAGCAAGCCAAACGTAATGACGGCTGGGACATGACTTATTAGCGCCACACTTACCCACCCTATTCAACATCTGACAGACATTAATACAGCACAGAGCAAGCCAAACGTAATGACAGCTGGAACATGACTTATTAGCGCCACCGTACATGTAATATATTTTCTTGTTACTTATGAAGGAAGGGTGTGTTAGAGGTCAGAAATGAGTGTATATATTTCGTAGTAATTCTCGAGCACTCGGATAACTAAATATAACTAAATAATTAAATACTTAAATATACTTACCATAATATGTTTAATAATTATGCTCAATAAAATCGTCTCATACTGCCAAACTTAAATGAAGGCGTTAGTTATTAACCCTCTCCGACATATGACGCGATTTTGAGCCTATTAGGGATACTTTAAAGCCTTTTGATACCATCAGGGATATTTATAAACCTTTAGTTTAGTTACTTCAACCTCTGTAGTTGTCTTTGAGTTAGCTGTGTGGAGCCTATTAGGGATACTTTAAAGCCTTTGTTACCATCAGGGGTATTTATAAACCTTTAGTTTAGTTACTTCAACCTCTGCAGTTGTCTTTGAGTTAGCTGTGTTGAGCCTATTAGGGATACTTTAAAGCCTTTGTTACCATCAGGGGTATTTATAAACCTTTAGTTTAGTTACTTCAACCTCTGCAGTTGTCTGTGAGTTAGCTGTGTTGAGCCTATTAGGGATACTTTAAAGCCTTTGTTACCGTCAGGGGTATTTATAAACCTTTAGTTTAGTTACTTCAACCTCTGCAGTTGTCTTTGAGTTAGCTGTGTTGAGCCTATTGGGGATACTTTAAAGCCTTTGTTACCGTCAGGGGTATTTATAAACCTTTAGTTTAGTTACTTCAACCTCTGCAGTTGTCTTTGAGTTAGCTGTGTTGAGCCTATTGGGGATACTTTAAAGCCTTTGTTACCATCAGGGGTATTTATAAACCTTTAGTTTAGTTACTTCAACCTCTGCAGTTGTCTTTGAGTTAGCTGTGTTGAGCCTATTGGGGATACTTTAAAGCCTTTGTTACCATCAGGGGTATTTATAAACCTTTAGTTTAGTTACTTCAACCTCTGCAGTTGTCTTTGAGTTAGCTGTGTTGAGCCTATTGGGGATACTTTAAAGCCTTTGTTACCATCAGGGGTATTTATAAAACCTTTAGTTTAGTTACTTCAACCTCTGCAGTTGTCTTTGAGTTAGCTGTGTTGAGCCTATTGGGGATACTTTAAAGCCTTTGTTACCATCAGGGGTATTTATAAACCTTTAGTTTAGTTACTTCAACCTCTGCAGTTGTCTTTGAGTTAGCTGTGTTGAGCCTATTGGGGATACTTTAAAGCCTTTGTTACCATCAGGGGTATTTATAAACCTTTAGTTTAGTTACTTCAACCTCTGCAGTTGTCTTTGAGTTAGCTGTGTTGAGCCTATTGGGGATACTTTAAAGCCTTTGTTACCATCAGGGGTATTTATAAACCTTTAGTTTAGTTACTTCAACCTCTGCAGTTGTCTTTGAGTTAGCTGTGTTGAGCCTATTGGGGATACTTTAAAGCCTTTGTTACCATCAGGGGTATTTAGAAACCTTTAGTTTAGTTACTTCAACCTCTGCAGTTGTCTTTGAGTTAGCTGTGTTGAGCCTATTGGGGATACTTTAAAGCCTTTGTTACCATCAGGGGTATTTATAAACCTTTAGTTTAGTTACTTCAACCTCTGCAGTTGTCTTTGAGTTAGCTGTGTTGAGCCTATTGGGGATACTTTAAAGCCTTTGTTACCATCAGGGGTATTTAGAAACCTTAAGTTTAGTTACTTCAACCTCTGCAGTTGTCTTTGAGTTAGCTGTGTTGAGCCTATTGGGGATACTTTAAAGCCTTTGTTACCATCAGGGTATTTTAAACCTTTAGTTTAGTTACTTCAACCTCTGCAGTTGTCTTTGAGTTAGCTGTGTTGAGCCTATTGGGGATACTTTAAAGCCTTTGTTACCATCAGGGGTAAACCTTTAGTTTAGTTACTTCAACCTCTGCAGTTGTCTTTGAGTTAGCTGTGCTGAGCCTATTGGGGATACTTTAAAGCCTTTGTTACCATCAGGGGTATTTTGGAACCTTTAGTTTAGTTACTTCAACCTCTGCAGTTGTCTTTGAGTTAGCTGTGTTGAGCCTATTGGGGATACTTTAAAGCCTTTGTTACCATCAGGGGTATTTATAAACCTTTAGTTTAGTTACTTCAACCTCTGCAGTTGTCTTTGAGTTAGCTGTGTTGAGCCTATTGGGGATACTTTAAAGCCTTTGTTACCATCAGGGGTATTTATAAACCTTTAGTTTAGTTACTTCAACCTCTGCAGTTGTCTTTGAGTTAGCTGTGTTGAGCCTATTGGGGATACTTTAAAGCCTTTGTTACCATCAGGGGTATTTATAAACCTTTAGTTTAGTTACTTCAACCTCTGCAGTTGTCTTTGAGTTAGCTGTGTTGAGCCTATTGGGGATACTTTAAAGCCTTTGTTACCATCAGGGGTATTTATAAACCTTTAGTTTAGTTACTTCAACCTCTGCAGTTGTCTTTGAGTTAGCTGTGTTGAGCCTATTGGGGATACTTTAAAGCCTTTGTTACCATCAGGGGTATTTATAAACCTTTAGTTTAGTTACTTCAACCTCTGCAGTTGTCTTTGAGTTAGCTGTGTTGAGCCTATTGGGGATACTTTAAAGCCTTTGTTACCATCAGGGGTATTTATAACCTTTAGTTTAGTTACTTCAACCTCTGCAGTTGTCTTTGAGTTAGCTGTGTTGAGCCTATTGGGGATACTTTAAAGCCCACTGTATCGGAGGTTAGAAATGAGTCTTTGTTTCCTAGTATGTCCTGACCACTGATGTATGTATGTATGTATGTATGTATGTATGTATGTATGTATGTATGTATGTATGTATAGAGTAAGGCTTGTTTGAGTTACGTGATGTCAGGGTAAACAGTGACGTCATTACCTTAACGTGGGTGCGGTTTATTTATTAGTGTATATTATATATATATATATAATTTATACTGTATATATATATATATATATATAATATATATATATATATATTTATATATATATATATATATATATATAACCGGTATATATATATATATCTATTATATATATATATATATATATATATATATATATATATATATAATTTATACTGTATATATACTGTGTGGAATATATGGATATAGAAAAACAAAAAAAACAACGGTGTATGTCCCCTTAAGGGGGGGGGGGGGGGGTATTTATTTGCTCATTTATATATGTTTCACTATTGTCCTCCCTAGACCTCCATCAAGCTTTATATGTTTCACTATTGTCCTCCCTAGACCTCCATCAAGCTTTAAAAAACACTCCCTAGACCCTCTTCCTAGATAAATTTGTACATTTGTTCGGTAGAAAAATGGCCCGGCCGAAGGACGGTTCCTCTCAAATTTCAGGCTCGCTTTCATTCGCCAGGAAAAAATCGACACCTAAACGACACGAAAAACCTTGTAATTGACAGGAATGGGGCGAAAGGTCTAAAAATCGCCAAACTAATGTGCCGAACGTCTTAAAATCTGAAAACTAGAACTAATGGGGCTAAACATGAGGAAGAAAAGGGGCCCTAAAAAGTGACTCCCTCCCTTAAGGGGGGTGACCTGCTCTTTGTTATTTCTGTCCTTTTCTCTCTTTCTCTGGCTTGTATCCATTTGGCCCCATTCAGCCTACTGTTTTAAGACGTTTATCCCCATCCAGGTGTCAATTTCTTACTGGTGAGCGGTAGCGAGCCAGCATATTTTTTATTTTTGTTTGACAGCAGGCTAAATTTGTACATTTTTCGATAGAAAAATGTCTCCGGCGAAGCCGGATTTCTTCATATTCTTCGTGTCAAGCTAAAAACACGTCCCCCAGACCCCCTTCAAGCTAAAAACACGTCCCCAGACCCCCTTCAAGCTAAAAACCCGTCCCCCAGACCCCCTTCAAGCTAAAAACACGTCCCCCAGACCCCCTTCAAGCTAAAAACACGTCCCCAGACCCCCTTCAAGCTAAAAACACGTCCCCCAGACCCCTTCAAGCTAAAAACACGTCCCCCAGACCCCCTTCAAGCTAAAAGCACGTCCCCCACACCCCTTTCAAGCTAAAAACACGTCCCCCAGACTCCCTACAAGCTAAAAACACGTCCCAAGACCCCCCACAAGCTAAAAACACGCTCCCAGACCCCCTACAAGCTAAAAACACGTCCCCCAGACCCCCTTCAAGCTAAAAGCACGTCCCCCAGATCCCTTTCAAGCTAAAAACACGTCCCCCAGACCCTCTTCAAGCTAAATGTGTAAATTTTTCGGTAGAAAAATGTCCCGGCCAAAGGCCGGTTTCTCCCAAATTGCGGGCTCGCTATCGCTCGCCCAGGACAAAATCGATACCTTATTGGGTTGAAGCATCATATAATCGCCAAACTAATGCTATGAAACGTCTTAAAATCTCCAAGTTAATGGAGTAAAACTGGGAGGCTCCAAATTGGCCCTCCCTGCACCTAATAGGGTTAAGGGGAGGTGGATCGGTTTTTCTGGGCCTCCTTCTCCCTCATGCTTAGCCCCCTTTAGTTATCAGATTTGATGACGTTAGCCCCAATAGTTTAGCGATTTTAAGACCTTTCGCTCCATTTCAAGACTTTTCGCCCCATTTTAAGACCTTTCGCCCCATTTTAAGACTTTCGCCTCATTTTAAGAACTTTCGCCCCATTTTAAGACCTTTCGCCCCATTTCAAGACTTTTCGCCCCATTTTAAGACCTTTCGCCCCATTTTAAGACTTTCGCCCCATTTTAAGACCTTTCGCCCCTTTCCCTTGTCAATATTAAGACTTTTCGTACTTTTCTAGGGGGGGGACTGTATTTTTAAGCTTGATGAAAGTCTAGCGAGGAAACTAAAAAATACATTATTATATAAATAAATAGAGTCCTAAAAATTAACCCTTTCAAGCTCCAAGACCCATTTCTTTTTTGTTTTCTGGTCATTATTAGACGATTTTATTCAGATTAGGAAGGGTATATGGAAGTCAGAGGGTTGATTGAGATAGTATTTACCCTTTTAATACCCACAGATCCTTCCTAAGCTGCATGAAATCGTCTAATGATAGCCAAAATTAATCTGCGTCAGAGCTTGAGGGGGTTAATAGTCTCGTATTGGCTAGGGCGTAAAATTACAACACATATATATATAAGTTTCGTCCCAATAGTTTCAGGTGGCGTTTATTTCTTGGCCGATTTTAAGACCTTTCGCCCCATTTCTTTGTCAATATTTAGACTTTTCGTGTCATCTATGACTTAAATTGCTTCAAACTCCGTGTGTCCAGGCATTTTGGCTCGAACGTTCCTTGATTTTGGCTCTGTCACTCTTTCAACTATGGGGGAGGCACTCGCTATAGGCAGTTATGCCTTTTGCCTCCCTCAATCACATAGAAAAAACAAAAATCTAGGTGTCGATTTGTTTCTGGCGAGTGATGGCGAGCGTGTAATATTTCTACCGAAAAATGTACAAATTTATCTTGAAGGAGGGTCTAGGGAGTGTTTTTTTAAAGCTTGATGGAGGTCTAGGGAGGACATTTAAAAATAAGTAAATACATATATATATATATAGACTAAAAAATACCCACTACCCGTTTAAGGGCAGATCTCCACTTGAGGGATTGTTTTCTGGACCCCTTTCTCCCTCATGTTTAGCCCCATTGCTTTTGATATTATAAAACGTTTGCCCCATTAGTTTAGCAATTTTAAGAACTTTCACCCCATATTAAGACCTTTCGTGCAATTCAGGTGTCTATTTTATCCTGACGAGCGATAGCGAGCCTGTAATTTAAGAGGAACCGGCCTTCGGCCGGGAAATTTTTCTACCGAAAAATGTACAAATTTATCTTGAAAGGGACTCAAGGGGGTGTAATTTTAAGCTTGATGGAGGTCTAGGGAACAAACTAAATACCTCCCCTTAAGGGGGGTGACCTGTTTTTGTTATTTCTGTCCTTTTCTCTCTTTCTCTGGCGTGTATCCATTCGGCCCCATTCAGCCAACTATTTTAAGACGTTTATCCCCATCCAGGTGTTTATTTCTTCCTGGCGAGCGATAGCGAGCCAGCATTCTATGGAGAAATCCGGCTTTGCCGGAGACATTTTTCTATCGAAAAATTTACAAATTTAGCCTGCTGTCAAAACAAAAATACATATATATTGGCTCGCTACCGCTCACCAGGAAAATATTGACACCTGTATGGGGGTAAAAGTCTTTAAACAGTAGGCTGAATGGGGCCAAATGGATACAAGCCAGAGAAAGAGAGAAAAGCAGTGAACAAAAAACAGGTCACCCCCCTTAAGAGAGATCGTCTGAACCCCAGTTAAGGGGAGACTGACCGTTTCTTTGGTCTATGCCATCTATTTATTCATATGTTTTGTTTAGTTTCCTCCCTAGACCTCCATCAAGCTTAGAAAAACACCCCCTAGACCTCCATCAAGCTTAGAAAAACACCCCCTAGACCTCCATCAAGCTTAGAAAAACACCCCCTAGACCTCCATCAAGCTTAGAAAAACACCCCCTAGACCTCCATCAAGCTTAGAAAAACACCCCCTAGACCTCCATCAAGCTTAGAAAAACACACCCTAGACCCCCCTTCAAGATAAACTTTTACATTTTTCGGTAGAAAAAAGTCCCGGCCAAAGGCCGTTTCCTCTTAAAAGTGCAGGCTCGCTATTGCTCGCCAGGAAATAAGTAACACCTAAATGGCACGAAAGGTCAAGGTCTTACAATTGACAACGAAATGGGGTGAAAGGTGATAAAATGGCCAAACTAATGGGCCGAACGTCTTATAATCTCAAAACTAGTGGGGCTAAACATGAGGGAGAAGGGGGTCCAGAAAAACGGTCTGCCTCCCCTTAAAGATACATTTGGTAGTATCGTATTTCTGAACCATCTGGTGTGGGTTCATTGCTATTATTATATTAACCCTCTCCGACATATGACGCGATTTTGAGCCTATTGGGGATACTTTAATGCCTTTGTTACCATCAGGGGTATTTAGAAACCTTTAGTTTAGTTACTTCAACCTCTGCAGTTGTCTTTGAGTTAGCTGTGTTGAGCCTATTAGGGATACTTTAAAGCCTTTGTTACCATCAGGGGTATTTAGAAACCTTTAGTTTAGTTACTTCAACCTCTGCAGTTGTCTTTGAGTTAGCTGTGTTGAGCCTATTGGGGATACTTTAAAGCCTTTGTTACCATCAGGGGTATTTAGAAACCTTTAGTTTAGTTACTTCAACCTCTGCAGTTGTCTTTGAGTTAGCTGTGTTGAGCCTATTGGGGATAATTTAAAGCCTTTGTTACCATCAGGGGTATTTATAAACCTTTAGTTTAGTTACTTCAACCTCTGCAGTTGTCTTTGAGTTAGCTGTGTTGAGCCTATTAGGGATACTTTAAAACCTTTGTTACCATCAGGGGTAATTATAAACCTTTAGTTTAGTTACTTCAACCTCTGCAGTTGTCTTTGAGCTAGCTGTGTTGAGCCTATTAGGGAAACTTTAAAACCTTTGTTACCATCAGGGGTATTTAGAAACCTTTAGTTTAGTTACTTCAACCTCTGCAGTTGTCTTTGAGTTAGCTGTGGGCAGAAAACTCATTTTGGAGAGGTAATTATAAGAGTGAGAGAACTCTATTTCTTATTGCTAATCTGGCAACCTCTGCGTCATATGAGTCTGAAAGGGTTAAAAAACGCCTCCGGTACAGAAGGGTTAATTGAATAATGGAGCCACCCAGCAGATGGTTCAGAAACACCATACCCCAAATTGAACCTCAATTGGGGTTCATTGGATCTCTATTATATAAATATTTTGTGTTCTATGTGGATGAGGGAGACAAAAGGCATAACTGACTGTGACGAGTGCCTCTCCCAGAGTTAAAAGAGTGACAGGGCCAATATCAAGTATGTTCATCATGATTTGTTTTTCTTTTTCTTTTTGTATGCGGAAGAATGAAGTGTGGTGTGCATGTTTAGTGGATAGGAGGAGGAGGAGGTGTTTGTGAGAGCCAGCTGGATTACTCTCTGTGTAAATGAGGCACAAAGGAAATCAGTAAGAGAGGCCAAGCAAATGAAACAGGAGTTCCAGCGACTTCTCATCAAATACCTATAACCTCTCCTGGGTCTAGCTCTGCGCGATTGGTGCCTACAATCTGCCCCCAAATACACACACACACACACACACACATACATACACACACACACACACACACATACATACATACACACACACATACACATACACACACACACACACACACACACACACACACATACATACATACATACATACATACACACACACACACACACACACACACACACACATAGCCTACATACATACACACACACACACACACACATACACACCACACATACACACACACACACACACACACACACACAGCCCGTAGCCTAGTAGGTAGAGCTCTCGTCTCACACACGAGGGGTCGGGGGTTCAATCCCCGGCCGGGCGGAGACAAATTGGGCTTGTCTCCTTTCATGTGTTAGCCTCAGTTCACCTAGCTGTAAATAGGTACCTGGAATAAGTGGACGACGTTGTGACGTCCCATCTGGGGTTGGCAAAAATGGTACAAGGCGAGATGGGTATCATATGGTTCACCTAAGCTGATGGCTACCTAAGCCTTCGGGCGAGACGGTACCGTCTATAGTGAGAATGGTACCATACAGATCCACCCCTTCGTTTCCGATGTCGCCAATTGGCTAAAATACAGACTACACACACATCCACAGCCATTCCAACAGTACATAAAACACTTAACATGCATTTCACGCAATACATTCCCAGTTAAGGAGGCGCGATAATAATGAGCTTAGCTCGCATTGCGTGGATTCCCCTTGACGAACAAGCAACTGAGTAACACACACACACACACACACACACACACACACACACACACACACACACACACACACACACACACACACCCACCTCCACCCACACACACACACACACACACACATATATATATATATATATATATATAATAACAATAGTGTAAATGCATTAACAACGCATGTCTAAAATCTGTGTGTATTGAAATCTATATTATTCTACTAGGTCACTTGAGGGTTAGTGGGCCTTAAGGGGAGGTATTTAGTTTGTTCCCTAGACCTCCATCAAGCTTAAGATTACACCCCCTTGAACCCCTTTCAAGATAAATTTGTACATTTTTCGGTAGAAAAATGTCCCGGCTAAAAGCCGGTTCCTCTTAAAATTACAGGCTCGCTATCGCTCGCCAGGATAAAATCGACACCTAAATGGCACGAAAGGTCTTAAAATTGACAGAAATGGGTTGAAAGTTCTTAAAATCGTCAAAATAATGGGGCAAACGGCTTAAAATTAGAAACACAATGGGGCTAAACATGAGGGAGAAAGGCGTCAAGAAAAAAATCCCTCAAGTGGAAATCTCCCCTTAAGGAGGTCATAATAAGAGTGATATATGCCAGACCGTCTCTTATAGCGTGTATATAGGTCACTGTAGAAGGTCATAGCTCTAGGTCATAGTACAAACAACCCTCTGTTCCTCAGAATGTAAACAAACCAAGATCAAGTCACCCTTTAACACACACATAGTCTGTTTGTGTGTGTGGGAGGTGTGTGTGTGTGTGGGAGGTGTGTGTGGGTGTGGGAGGTGTGTGTGTATGTGGGAGGTGTGTGTGTGTGTGGGAGGTGTGTGTGTGGAAGGTGTGTGTGTGTGTGTGTGTGGGAGGTGTGTGTGTGTGTCTGTGTGGCAGGTGTGTGTGGGAGGTGTGTGTGAGGTGTGGATGTGTTTGTGTGGAAGGTGTGTGTGTGTGTCTGTGTGGGAAGTGTGTGTGTCTGTGTGGGGGGGAGGTGTGTGTGGGAGGTGTGTGTCTGTGTGGGAAGTGTCTGTGTGGGAGTGTGTGTGTGTCTGTGTGGGAGGTGTGTGTGTGGGAGGTACTTACTTACTCTAGTTGTATTGCAGGAGTGAGCATGCTCGTTAATTCCCGCCTCCTATATGTGTAGGTGTTATATGTATCGTTGGAATGGTTGTGGATGTGTGTGTAGTCTGTATTTTTTAGCCAATTGGCGACATCGGAAACGAAGGCTTAGGGTGGATCTGTATGGTACCATTCTCACTATAGACGGTACCGTCTCGCCCGAAGGCTTAGGTAGCCATCAGCTTAGGTGAACCATATGATACCCATCTCGCCTTGTACCATTTTTGCCAACCCCAGATGGGACGTCACAACGTCGTCCACTTATTCCAGGTACCTATTTACAGCTAGGTGAACTGAGGCTAACACATGAAAGGAGACAAGCCCAATTTGTCTCCGCCCGGCCGGGGATTAAACCCCCGACCCCTCGTGTGTGAGACGAGAGCTCTATCTACTAGACTACGGGCTGTGTGTGTGTGTGTGTGTGTGTGTGTGTGTGTGTGTGTGTGTGTGTGTGTGTCCTGTAATCAAAACACTCCAGTCACACAATCAGTCTTTCCCTCATCCTATGACTTAAACTGCTTCAAGCTCCGTGTGTCCAGACATATTCACTCTAACGTACCTTAATTTTGGATCTCACTTTTGCAACTCAGGGGGAGGCACTTTTCTACAGGGAGCTTTGTCTTTTGTTTCATTCATTCACAAAGAAAAATGTATTGTCCATAACTGCATCTATAGACACACACACACACACACACACACACACACACACACACACACACACACACACACACACACACACACACACACCCTGACTGCTCTAAGGGGAGACGAGTCGCTTTTCTAGACCACCTTCTCCCTCATCTTTAGCCCCATTAGTTTGGCGATTTTATGAACTTTCGCCCCATTTCTGTCAATTTGAAGACCTTTCCTGTCATTGAGGTCTCGATTTTTTCCTGGCGAGCGATAGCGAGCCAGCATTATATGAAGAAATCCGGCTTCGCTGAAGAAATTTTTCTATCGAAAAATGTACAAATTTAGCCTGCTGTCTAACAAAAATAAAAAATATGCTGGCTCGCTACCGCTCACCAGTAAGAAATTGACACCTGGATGGGGATAAACGTCTTAAAAACAGTAGGCTGAATGGGGCCAAATGGATACAAGCCAGAGAAAGATAGAAAAGGACAGAACAAAAACAGGTCACCCCGCCTTAAACTTGGTGCGTCTAGGCATTTTGACTCCAACGTCCCTTGAATTTGGCTCTGTCACTCATTTGGCTTTGAGGGAGACACTCGTTACAGGCAGCCTGCCTTTTGTCTCATCCATACACATAGGAAAAACATTGGAGGCCTAATTGTATTAAAAATTATCCATAAAAGAAGTTTTTCAATAATTTCCGTTTTCTTACTTTAATATAAAAACTAAGAACGCATTTTTTTTTATAATTATGTGTTAAATATTTACAATGTACACACACACACACACACACACACATATATATTACATAGCCTGTCCCCATCTCTCTCTCTCACACACATATATGCACACACACACATATGTAGACATACACACACCCATACACACACACACACTGTCAGTTACACACACACACACACACACACCCATACACACACACACACACACACACACACACACACACACACACACACACACACACACACACACACACACCCATACACACATCCGGTATTCATATTAAGTGTTGTTGTCATATCAAGTGTTTATTGTTCTGCTTAACAGTGATCTCATATGTCTTAACAACTCATCCTGTTTGTGTGTTCCTATGGGCTTCTTTGTATGTATGTATGTTTGTATGTATATATTCAGGCACATACCCCATAGCTGTGTGTGTGTGGTGTGTTTGTGTGTGTAGGGTGTGTGTGTGTATGTGTGGTGTGTGTGTGTGTGGTGTATGTGTGGTGTGTGTTTGGTGTGTGGTGTGTGTGTATGTATGTGTGGTGTGTGTGGTGTGGTGTGTGTGTGCTGGGGGTGGCCGACATGGTGTTTTGGTTAAGATAATTGAAAGACATCCTGATATTTGCCAATAGTGCTAGTGATTCTCTCACTATCTTATTTACGTGGCTTTCTGGAGACATGTTATCCTTAAATTCTATCCCCAAGTCTTTTTCCTTTTCTGCTTTGGGAATCACTTCGTTTCCTAGTTTATATTCTTTTCTAGGTCTGTACTTGCTTTTACCCATTTCTAGAGTCTTACATTTCCCTGCATTGAACTCCATATTCCATTTGATTTGGTGTGTGTGTATGTGTGGTGTGTGTGGTGTGTGGTGTGTGTGGTGTGTGTGTGTACTGGGGGTGGCCGACATGAGACAGCCCGAACAGAAACAACATTTAACCCTTAAAGAGCGGCGCTCGACTTAAGTCGTGCACCAATTTGCAGCAAGTTAGGAGCATTATTAAGGCTTTTAAAGGGTTAAAATCGAGTGCAAATGGCTGGGAGCGCAGCAGGCCACACGTCCGACACCCAGGGCTTACCGCCACCCACTGACTCACGCTCCCTGTGTTCTCGAGAGGCCGGCAGTGTAGCCAGTAGTGAGCATAGCTGGGTAAAATATACTAAACTCCCATGTTGGTGGCACCACTGCATGAGAACCACGAGTGCTACGTAGCTCGTTCTGGTCTCATTTTGAAGCTTTTAGCGCCTAGTTTTTTGCTGAATACATTTCTTTTCATGCAGCTACTTGTTTGATCATTCAGGAGGGCCTGAATATGCCCAAAATAGCCCAAAACACCCCGCTAGACAAGGGTTAAAGTTCCTATTCTTAGGGTTCGGGACCACTTTCGCGTTTCCTCGACCCTTTCTCAGTCTCGAAGTAGGGTTTTTTTTACAAGGGGAGTGGGATTCCTAGCCACCCGCCCCCATACTAAGTACTACATTTAAATATATATTTAATTTATATTTACATTTTATATAAAGGAATTATTTAAAGGGGGATTGTTCACTTTTTGATCGATTTTTTTTTTTCTAATTTTCTCCCTAGACCTCCATCAAACTTAACCCTCTCCGACATATGACGCAATTTTCAGCCTATTGGGGATACTTTAAAGCCTTTGTTACCATCAGGGGTATTTATAAACCTTTAGTTTAGTTACTTCAACCTCTGCAGTTGTCTTTGAGTTAGCTGTGTTGAGCCTATTGGGGATACTTTAAAGCCTTTGTTACCATCAGGGGTATTTATAAACCTTTAGTTTAGTTACTTCAACCTCTGCAGTTGTCTTTGAGTTAGCTGTGTTGAGCCTATTGGGGATACTTTAAAGCCTTTATTGCCATCAGGGGTATTTATAAACCTTTAGTTTAGTTACTTCAACCTCTGCAGTTGTCTTTGAGTTAGCTGTGTTGAGCCTATTGGGGATACTTTAAAGCCTTTGTTACCATCAGGGGTATTTATAAACCTTTAGTTTAGTTACTTCAACCTCTGCAGTCCTCTTTGAGTTAGCTGTGTTGAGCCTATTGGGGATACTTTAAAGCCTTTGTTACCATCAGGGGTATTTAGACACCTTTAGTTTAGTTACTTCAACCTCTGCAGTTGTCTTTGAGTTAGCTGTGTTGAGCCTATTGGGGATACTTTAAAGCCTTTGTTACCATCAGGGGTATTTAGAAACCTTTAGTTTAGTTACTTCAACCTCTGCAGTTGTCTTTGAGTTAGCTGTGTTGAGCCTATTGGGAATACTTTAAAGCCTTTGTTACCATCAGGGGTATTTATAAACCTTTAGTTTAGTTACTTCAACCTCTGCAGTTGTCTTTGAGTTAGCTGTGTTGAGCCTATTGGGGATACTTTAAAGCCTTTGTTACCATCAGGGGTATTTAGACACCTTTAGTTTAGTTACTTCAACCTCTGCAGTTGTCTTTGAGTTAGCTGTGTTGAGCCTATTGGGGATACTTTAAAGCCTTTGTTACCATCAGGGGTATTTATAAACCTTTAGTTTAGTTACTTCAACCTCTGCAGTTGTCTTTGAGTTAGCTGTGTTGAGCCTATTGGGGATACTTTAAAGCCTTTGTTACCATCAGGGGTATTTAGACACCTTTTGTTTAGTTACTTCAACCTCTGCAGTTGTCTTTGAGTTAGCTGTGTTGAGCCTATTGGGGATACTTTAAAGCCTTTGTTATCATCAGGGGTATTTAGAAACTTTAGTTTAGTTACTTCAACCTCTACAGTTGTCTTTCAGTTAGCTGTGTTGAGCCTATTGGGGATACTTTAAAGCCTTTGTTACCATCAGGGGTATTTAGAAACCTTTAGTTTAGTTACTTCAACCTCTGCAGTTGTCTTTCAGTTAGCTGTGTTGAGCCTATTGGGGATACTTTAAAGCCTTTGTTACCATCAGGGGTATTTATAAACCTTTAGTTAGTTACTTCAACCTCTGCAGTTGTCTTTGAGTTAGCTGTGGGCAGAAAATAATTTTGGAGGGGTAATTATAAGAGTGAGAGAACTCTATTTCTTATTGCTAATCTGGCAACCTCTGCGTCATATGAGTCTGAAAGGGTTAATGTGTAATGCGTAATGCGTTGTAATATATGCGTTAAAAGTATTAGGATCAAGAAATTCAATGACAAATTTATAAAATGTAATTCGTATCTCAACTTGTTCATACTTACGTGTTCTATCCCTTAAGGGGAGATCTCCACTTGAGAGATTTTTTTTCTTGACCCCTTTCTCCCTCATGTTTAGCCCCATTGCTTTTGATATTATAAAATGTTTGCCCCATTAGTTTAGCGATTTTAAGAACTTTCACCCCATATTAAGACCTTTCGTGCCATTCAGGTGTCAATTTTATCCTGGCGAGCGATAGCGAGCCTGTAATTTAAGAGGAACCGGCCTTCGGCCGGGAAATTTTTCTACCGAAAAATGTACAAATATATCTTGAAAGGGACTCCAGGGGGTGTAATTTTAAGCTTGATGGAGGTCTAGGGAACAAATTAAATACCTCCCCTTAACTATAAGTCTATTTTTGTCCAGCTGAGCCTAAATAGTCATGTTTCTATCTTTGTAAATTGTGTAGCGAAATATGCTGTTAATTATGATAACTTGGCATTAACCCGTCCAGCCCCGGCTAGTCTTGTAATGTTTGTTCACCAGAACCCGGCCGGTTTTCAAAAAATGGGTTTATTCCAGAAACAATAGCGAATGGGTTAGGAATGAAGGAAAAACCACGAAAAACCGCTCAAAAAGTTTAAAGAATGGTCCTACAGAGCCCCCGAAAACGTATTTTACAAGTAAAAAATTGAAGGCAATTACCCCAAAAAAACAGGTTATTGCGCGCTCACGCGCACGCACGTGGACTTTGAGAGTTTTCAACCATCGGCACGGTTGCATGGGATACGTACACAGTTCCCATACAAATCTGAGCCCTCTTGAATGGCTACACCTGAGGTTACGGTCGGCGCAATTAGGGTGACGCGCCAGGCGCGTCTCTGGGGCTGTGCGTTACATACATCGCCGACGCGTCAGGCGCGTCGCTGGGGCTGTACGGGTTAATACGACACACAGCCATTGTAGTTTCCTATATTTCCATCAAGTATCGATAAATCAGCTAATAAGAGATTCAATTTACGATCAGCTGGGAAAAAATAGAGTATCTAATGTTAGTAGAAACTCAATAATAGTCTATCTATCCATATATTCAGGCACATACCCCATTATATTTAATTTTTGACTTATATATATATTTTATAGCTGGGGGTGGCCGACTCGAGACAGAGCCCGAACAGGGACAACACAAATAGTATTAGGACAATTTAAATATCTAGGCTAAAATACTAAGGGTATGAAAATGGTTTAAGATGACAGACTGGGAAATTCGGTTCACTCTTGGGTTAGAGAGTTTGATAGAATAGGGGTGGGAGGGTGTTGAAAGGTGGGTGGCCCCTACTCTCCAAAAAAGAGGAGGTATACACTGAGAAAGCTCTGAAGAACACCGATTATTGTAATAGCGGTAGAAGAGTGTGAGAGATGCAACATTGCAGCGTGTAGAGAGAGATTGTAGGGAACTAGTAAGAGGATGTGAGTTGATGAGGTGAAATGCTTTTGACTTATACTCTTTCGATAAGTGCAGTATGGGTGGAACCTCCCCACACATGCGAACAATACTCAATACAGGAACACACTGTGCCCCGATAGAGAGCAAGAAGCTGTGCGGGGGTAAGGAACCCACGGAGACCGTTTCATTACTCATCACTTAACCACTTCCTCGCGGCGCCCGTCATCTGGCGGGAGCCGATTTCCGCCTTTTATGTGGACTGGGAGCGAGGCAAGTTGTTGTATGCAGCGCGGGAGGGCCTCTTCCTAAACCCACGGAGTCTGGACACATACTGGTGTGCGAGGCAGCCTCTTCTGACACCACTGTAGCATTAAACAGCGAAAAATGCACAAACCCGCTCATTTTTAGCGATTTCGGCCGACCTTTTCATATTTATTTTCACCAACCCACCAATTAATTTACAAATAAACCTAACTAATGAAATCAATGGAAGTAATGAATACATGTGGTACTGCAAGGTCTCGAACCTAGGATACTCACACCCAAATTCCGCACACTAAGCACTAGGCCATCAAGATCATTGCAAGACAACCAGACGTCGTACAGAGATGATTCAGGTGTCATTGGAAAGCTCTATTACTGTAATGTCACGGATATATCATTATATTACGTTCTGGCTTTTGCTTATGCATGAAAATGTGCAGGAATGAAGATCATTTCAGGCAAATTTGTCCGCTCCACAGGGGTTAAGTCAAGATTTTTTTTTTTTTTTTTTTTTTAGCTAGTAATTGTATTCACTGAAATGCCCCGTACCATTATCACCAAATACATCATACTCATAATCTTCATCATCATAATAATTATTGGCTTCGTAATCGTCTAAGTTTATAAATAATGGATCATCTTCGTTTGTTGTGGTTTCTTTCTCGATGCCTGGGCGAGGTGGAGGGTTCGACTCGGCTCTCTTCGGCAGTAGAAACACATCGGGATCTCTAGTTTCATCTGGAAAAGAAAAAGAAATTATTATTGCATTTTACCCCTTTCATTGCGAACGGCATGTCAATTTATTGCAATTTATATCCCCTCAACCCTTTCACACACATATGATGCAGAGGTTGCCAGATTAGCAATAAGAAATAGAGTTCTCTCACTCTTATAATTACCTCTCCAAAATTAGTTTTCTGCCCACAGCTAACTCAAAGACAACTGCAGAGGTTGAAGTAACTAAACTAAAGGTTTCTAAATACCCCTGATGGTAGCAAAGGCTTTAAAGTATCCCCAATAGGCTCAACACAGCTAACTCAAAGACAACTGCAGAGGTTGAAGTAACTAAACTAAAGGTTTCTAAATACCCCTGATGTTAACAAAGGCTTTAAAGTATCCCTAATAGGCTCAAAATCGCGTCAAATGTCGGAGAGGGTGTGGAGACGAGTGTAAGTGAGCGGGACCGCGGCAGGCTCCCGTCCGCTCTCCAGCACGTCTGACGGGGCACTGAGACTCTCACCCCATCTCTTGCGATAAATATGCAGCACTGCTAAATGCAAATGTAGCGCAACATTGCTGATAGTTAGCGAATATTGCCGATGTCTGTGGTAGCGCTGTGGGTGAAACCTGCGCGCTACGAAGCTCGTTCTGGTGTCATGTTGAAGCTATATTCTAGTGTATTGTTGTAAACATTTAATTTAATTCAGGCACTTGCTTAAGCAATCAGAAATGCCTGAATGAGCCCTATTATAGCGGAAATATGCCCGCAGCGTAAGGGTTAAACACAGGCCATGGCATGGTGGGTCGCGCGTCTGACTGGTGATGGAAGGGTCGGTAGTTGGATCCCACACCGTACCATTGGTAGACCCCTTCTGTACCGGCGACGGTTATATATATTCTAGCTATATTTATTTAGACAATTTTGTGCAGTTTAGGAAGAATCTGTGGTAGCAAAATGGGTTAAGTGAGATATTTTGAAGCCTGTCAATTGCTGGACGCCCTTTTTAAATTGAATGAAATGGTCTAATGGTTTCCAGAATATAATAAAAAGGACGTCTCCGGTACTAAAAGGGTTGTTGTTGTTCCCTAGGCTACCTGGCCGAACAGCCCCGAGTCCCTAAGGAAGGCCATGGCCACGGTCTGGCTTTTCCACAGAGCTCTCAAGAAGTGTATAGATTATGTTGTTGGCGTAATGTAAGTGATTGTGTGGAATGCAGTCTTCTATGATGTGTTTAATAGTATGGGGTGCTGTGTTACATCCTGGGCAGGTGTCGACGACTGAGATATCCAGTCTCTTCTGATAGCTCAGAAGAGCTGGATGGTGCCCACATCTCAGCCTGGCTAATAAGTATAATATGTTATGGTTACCCCAATATTATCGTTTTCTGATATTAACACAACATGAAAGAAAATGGAATTATATGGGAAACTATATAATTAAGGTTTTGTAGTTTATGGTTCAGTTTATTTGGAGAATCGTATAAGGAAGCATGGAGAGAGAGAGAGAGAGAAAGATATAATGTTTTGACTTTTGAACATCTTTAATCATAATTATCTACCCATGACACTCCAACTTCAGTCCATTCATTATAGATAGGCCAGAAATCGTGACCTCTATCCTCTGTAACTCAAAAAGGGCTAGAACAAATGGGCTGTAACTTTCCACATCTATTCCCTGGCTAACTCTTCCCAAAAGGTAGAAATATTAGCTGGATTACCCTAGTCGTTTATGAGTGTTCAAGAGTTTTGGCCTACCTAAAATGAATAAACTATAGTAATTTGTTGGGGGGTGGTTCATTTTTTTTAAGGATTTTATAGATTTTTTAAGGATTTTATGGATTTTTCAAGGATTTTGTGTTTTTTTTAAAGATTGTTATGGATTATTTAAAGATTTTATGGATTTCTCAAGGATTTAATTTATTTTTCAAGGATTTTATGGATTTTTCAAGGATTTTGGAATTGTCAAGGATTTGTTAAGGATTTTATGGATTTTTAAAGGATTTTATGGATTTGTCAAGGATTGTTTAAGGATTTTATGGATTTTTGAAGGATTTTATGGATTTTTGAAGGATTTTATGGATTTTTTAAGGATATATTTGTTTAAGGATTATATTTTTTTAAAGGATTTTATTACTCTGGAAAACTTGCCAACGAAAGAGGTAATGTGACTTGAGAGCGGTGTACTTTCTGAACCCCCTTCTCCCTCATGTTTAGCCCCATTAGTTTTGAGATCTTAGGACTTTCGCCCTATTAGTTTGATGATTTTAAGATGTTTCGCTCCCATTTCTTTGTCAAATTTAGGACCTCTGTGTGCCATTTAGGTGTCATTAGTTTCCTGGCGAGCGATAGCGAGCCTGTAATTTAGGAGGACCGAAAAATGTACAAATTATCGAGAAGAAGGTTCTTGTGGGTATTTATTTCAAAGTTTGATATAAGGCTAATAAACAAACTACAAACATTCAAGTTTGATGGAGGTCTAGGGAACAAACTAAAAAAAAATATATATATGCATGAATAAGTCAATGAAGAAATATTTACACAAATCTCCCTCTAACCTCCTTGCCTACGCATCCTCTAATTATAAGCTTGGAGTCATTCTTAAGCCGGTATCACACGAGCGCTTTTTCCCTCAACATTTATCCTCAACACTGGTCTGGCAGCTTATGAGGTCAACATTTATAATATTTCGGTCACCTAAATTCATCTACCATCAGTCTAGTTTCCGATACCAGTGCAACATATTCCAGAAATGTTGCCAGAACAATGTTGATCATCGAATGTTGACTATAAAAGCTCTCGTGTGATACCGGCTTTAGTCATATCCTGCTGAGTGGGGGTACCTCATGATGTAGCTCACAGATAAAATAAATAAATACAATAATTATAATAGTGAATGAATGTTTTAATAGTGAATGAATGTTTTAATAGTGAATGAATGTTTTAATAGTGAATGTTTTAATAGTGAATGAATGTTTTAATAGTGAATGAATGTTTTAATAGTGAATGAATGTTTTAATAGTGAATGAATGAATAGTGAATGTATGTTTTAATAGTGAATGAATGAATAGTGAATGAATGTTTTAATAGTGAATGAATGTTTTAATAGTGAATGAATGAATAGTGAATGAATGTTTTAATAGTGAATGAATGTTTTAATAGTGAATGAATGAATAGTGAATGAATGTTTTAATAGTGAATGAATGTTTTAATAGTGAATGAATAGTGAATGATAGCGAGCCTGTAATTTAAGAGTAACCAGTTGGCTCAGTTGATAGTGTGCCTGATTCCCATCTTGAAGGCCTCGCGTTCAATCCCCGTTCAGATTAAAAGGTTTTTCTGGGATATAGCCGGCGGTTACCATCTCCCCAGGAGCAAGGGGGATGGGTAATGGTCTCTGGTAGACTAAAGAAAGCCAAGCGCTTGCGAATCCTCGAAGGAGGAGATACGGGCGCTATATAAGTAACCAGACGATTATGATAATGTAAGATTAGGTAATGGGGATTGGGCCTGAGTATATAGATAGAAGATTGGGTTTTCAGGAACGTAACCCAATCGTAAATCTGTAAATCGTAGACCTGTAATGCCAGAGAAATGTTAGTATTTTGAATAAAAAACAAACAAACAAAATAATTCTACATATATACCTATATATATATAATTCTACATATATATATATATATATATATATATATATCTATATATACCTATGATAGTGATGGTATAACTACAGTTAGAGGTTGTTAGCAGCTCTGGGTCCACAGCGCTACAGGTCCGCAAATAACCTCCTCCCTCCTCCGCGGGTTCTAAAACACACGTAACTCGAGCTGGGGATCCGCTGGTGGTGGTGAAGCTAGGTAAAGCCATGAAGGCCAAGGGGGAGTGGCTGGCTGGGAGGGTTAGGGCGCGGCACTCGCTGCCTTCTTTCAGTGTGGGTGCCACCTGGTAGGAAATAGAAAAAACATTATAACTTTGCTTATAAGGGAAGATTTCCACTTGAGGGATTTTTTTCTGGACCCCTTTCTCCCTCATGTTTAGCCCCATTGCTCCTGAGATTTTAAGACGTTCGCCCCAGTAGTTTGGACATTTTAAGACATTTTGCCCCATTTCTGTCAATTTTAAGACCTTTCGTGCCATTTAGCTGTCGATTTTTTCCTGGCGAGCGATAGCGAGCCTGTAATTTAGGAGCAACCGGCCTCCGGCCGGGACATTTTTCTACCGAAAAATGTACAAATTTATCTTGAAAGGGGGTCAACGGGGTGTAATTTTAAGCTTGATGAAAACATAGGGAACAAACTAAATACCTCGCCTTAAAGCCGATATGGGTGTTGTCGTTACGCTTATGATAAATTCCAATGGGGTACATGTGGGCGTGTGAGGTCGCCATAGAAATTTTAGCAGAAAGATTTCTTGATTAACCCCTTTGGTATGATCACTCCTTTTATTTATTTATTTATAATTATAATAAGAATAATTGGCTTTTTTCGAGTCGGCAGTCCATGAGGCTGAAAATACGCCATTCCTTAAGGGGAGATCTCCGCTTGAGGGATTTTTTGTCTTGACCCCCTTCTCCCTCATGTTTAGCCCCATTGCTTTTGAGATTTTAAGACGTTCGCCCCATTAGTTTGGCGATTTTAAGAACTTTCACCCAATTTATGTCACTTTTAAGACCTTTTGTCCCATTTAGGTGTCGATTTTTTCCTGGCGAGCGATAGCGTGCCTGCAATTTAAGAGGAATTGGCCTTCGGCCGGGACATATTTCTACCGAAAAATTTACAAAATTATCTTGAAAGGGGGTCAAGGGGGTGTAATTTCAAGCTTGATGGAGGTCTAGTGAACACACTAAAAACCTCCCCTTAATTTATCCTAAGTAGTCAACACTCAGCGGCTTGACTCTGGCTGCCACAAGGGCGCCTACGTACCCTTAGAAGGGGTAGGATGTGGGCAGGGAACCAGGTGGAACCCAGAGGTGGCGCATCCACACCTAACCTCCACAGCCCGGAAGGTTTTTGACAAACCTCACCGGCAGGTAGCTGGGATCGAACCCGCGCTACCCGAGTCAAGCGACTAGAGTATGGTGACTTAGTGCACTCAGCCACTGTGACTGTAAAGGTTATGATGTACAGTCCCGCTAATAAGTCATGTCTCGGCACCAAGTATGTTTTGATCAATAATTGGTATCAGCAATATCTAAGCTTCATTTCTTCATATCGAGTGAAATATACAAGCATGTTCCTACACTTACCCACCCTATTCAACATCTGACAGACATTAATACAGCACAGAGCAAGCCAAACGTAATGACAGCTGGGACATGACTTATTAGCGCTACACTTACCCACCCTATTCAACATCTGACAGGCATTAATACAGCACAGAGCAAGGCAAACGTAATGACAGCTGGGACATGACTTATTAGCGCTACACTTACCCACCCTATTGAACATCTGAAAGACATTAATACAGCACAGAGCAAGCCAAACGTAATGACAGCTGGGACATGACTTATTAGCGCTACACTTACCCACCCTATTGAACATCTGAAAGACATTAATACAGCACAGAGCAAGCCAAACGTAATGACAGCTGGGACATGACTTATTAGCGCTACACTTACCCACCCTATTCAACATCTGAAAGACATTAATACAGCACAAAGCAAGCCAAACGTAATGACAGCTGCAACATGACTTATTAGCGCCACCGTACCTGTCGATGGCAAATTGGGGGTTCTTGATCCCAAAGTCCCTCGGAGGTGCACGTCAATCGTCTCCGGTTAAGCTGCGAGACAAACGCCTTTCTCCCTTGAGCACATTCCAATTCGCAGACCGTTCCAATGGGATGGGTGTTGTCATTACGTTTATATGTTCCAATTAGATGGGTGTTGTCGTTACGTTTCTGATAAGTTGCAGTGGGGTGTATGTTGTCGTTTCGTGTATAATATTCGTGTCGGAGATCTTGAGCGGCATTCTTCTCTCTGCGATGATTTTGTCGAAGGGATTGAGAGGTATCCTGCCTGGTGCGATGTTTGCTTCTGCATTTGTGAGCTGCGTTCTTCCCTCGATGACCCTTGTTTCTTAGATCTTGATAAGCGTTCCTCTTATTGCGATGTTTAGTTTCGAGATCTTGATGTGCGTTTCTTTTATTGCGATGTTTAGTTTTAAGATTTTTATGTGCACTTTTTCCATTCCAATGTTTATTTCTAATATTTTGAGCAGCATTCTTCCCAGTATAATATTTATTTCTAAGATCTTCAGAGACGTTCTTTCCTGTCTGATATTTATTCCTAAAAATGTGAAGGGCATTTCTTGTGTTACGATGCTTTTGCCCAAGGTCTTTATGTGCGTTCTTGCTATTTTGATGTACATTTCTAAGATCTTGAGCGGCTTCCTTCCATTTCTTATTTTTTTGGCTAAGATCTTGAGTGGTGCTTCTCCGGTTACGATGATTTTGTCCAAAATTTTGATGTGCGTTCCACCTATTATGATGCGTTTGTCTAAGATTTTGAGCAGCATTCTTTTCTTTCTGAGTAAGATCTTCATGTGTGTTTCTCCTGTTACGATGCTTTTGTCCAAGATTTTGATGTGCGTTCCACCTGTTACTATACGCTTGTCTAAGATCTTGCCCGTTGTTCTCATGAAGATTTTGGTGCGCGGTGTTCTTCCCTTTAAAATGTGTTAGAGGGACACTCCTTGGTACCGGCACATTAGTTGTCGAGTCGAGGGGGTCTTGGCATATGTAGTGGCCGCCAGCGACTTCGGGTGGGGCGCTGCATCCATTTGTTTCTGGTGTGTAGGTCTCTGCCGAAGATTAATGGGAGGTTTTTAGTGTGTTTCCTAGACCTCCATCAAGCTTGAAATTACACCCCTTTGACCCCTTTTCAGGATAAATTTGTACATTTTTCGGTAGAAATATTTCCCGGCCAAAGGCCGGTTTCTCTTAAATTACAGGCTCGCTATCGCTCGCCAGGAAAAAATGGATACCTAAATGGCATGAAAGATCTTAAAAAGTGACATAAATGGGGCAAAAGTTTTTAAAATCGTCAAACTAATGGGGCGAACGTCTTAAAATCTCAAAAGCAATGGGGCTAAACATGAGGGAGAAAGCGGTTCAGAAAAAAGTCCCTCGAGTGGAAATCTGCCCTTAAGATAATTATAGATTTTGGAATTCATTGAAGACTGTTTTTTAGATGATCTAGACAATAATAGACATTAACCCTCTCCGACATATGACGCGATTTTGAGCCGATTAGGGATACTTTAAAGCCTTTGTTACCATCAGGGGTATTTAGAAACCTTTAGTTTAGTTACTTCAACCTCTGCAGTTGTCTTTGAGTTAGCTGTGTTGAGCCTATTGGGGATACTTTAAAGCCTTTGTTACCATCAGGGGTATTTACAAACCTTTAGTTTAGTTACTTCAACCTCTGCAGTTGTCTTTGAGTTAGCTGTGTTGAGCCTATTGGGGATACTTTAAAGCCTTTGTTACCATCAGGGGTATTTACAAACCTTTAGTTTAGTTACTTCAACCTCTGCAGTTGTCTTTGAGTTAGCTGTGTTGAGCCTATTGGGGATACTTTAAAGCCTTTGTTACCATCAGGGGTATTTATAAACCTTTAGTTTAGTTACTTCAACCTCTGCAGTTGTCTTTGAGTTAGCTGTGGGCAGAAAACCAATTTTGGAGAGGTAATTATAAGAGTGAGAGAACTCTATTTCTTATTGCTAAGCTGGCAACCTCTGCGTCATATGAGTCTGAAGGGGTTAAAGGTTGTTTTGAGCAATACATAGGCAACATTAGGCACTTAAATATATTATGAATAAGACTAATTTCTTTTAGGCATGTTGCTCACTGGCAAAGCGTAATGCATAAATACGCGGAATTTCGGTGCGAGTATCCTAGGTTCGAGTCCTTGGAGTGCCACATGTATTCGTTGGTTTCATTAATTGAGTTTAGAAGTAAAGTTGGTTGGTGAAAAAAATATGAAATAGTTAGGAAATTAGATTTAAGATATTTAGTCCATATCGGCAATGATAGACATTCAAAATCGTTTTCAAAGCAATATTATAAGATTACTTTCTTCCATAGCAACGGAAGACTAAAACTGAGTGTCAGAATATATGGAAAAGAATGTTTCTAGATTATAGCAATCTATTTCTACTGTCTTAGTTAATGTGAAAAAAATTCACTGTCGCAAAGCTTAACCCCTTCTGTACCAGCGACGTCTTGTAAACTTTATTGTAGTTATTGCAGTTTAAGAAGGATTTGTGGAATTGTAGTTGTAAAAAGGGTTAAGTGAGATAGTTCGAAGCCTGTTAATTGCTGGAAGCACTTTTTAAACTGAATGAAATCGTCAGAATAAAGTTAGAAAGACGTCTCCGGTACAGAAAGGGTTAAGATTATGGTCTTAAAACTAACCTTTGCATGTGGGTGGCGGGTGCGACCATTTGGGGTGGTGACGGCCGATGCAAGTAGTGGTTGGTGCCCCATCTAGGGTAAAGCCCTCAGCACAACTCCACATACAGCGAGACCCCCAAGCTCTCCCCGCGGTACACCACACCTCCGCTCCGGGGCCGGGCTTCTGCTCCTCACACTTCTTAACTGGGGGGTTTATGAGGGTGTCTTTCACTACAATGACATCTTTTGAACATTATTGCTCTGGTTACAGACAACATTCACAGCCACAACCACGCTAATAGTACAGTAATATTCAACCTGCACTTCACATTTGAACATTATTGCTTACATACATTACATACAGAATGGGGAGTCATTGCAGAAGGCTTTAAGGGGAGATTTCCACTTGAGGGACTTTTTACTTGACCCCTTTCTCCCTCATGTCTAGCCCCATTGCTTTTGAGATTTTAAGACGTTTGCCCTATTAGTTTGGTGATTTTTAAGAATTTCCGCCACATTCTGTCAATTTTAAGACCTTTCGTGCCATTTAGGTGTCGATTTTATCCTGGCGAGCGATAGCGAGCCTGTAATTTAAGAGTAATCGGCCTTCGGCCGGGACATTTTTCTACCGAAAAATGTACACATTTATCTTGAAAGGGGGTCAAGGGGGTGACATTTTAAGATTGCTGGAGGAGTAGGAAACAAACTAGAAACCTCCCCTTAACCACTACCATTCACCTCCTTTGAAAGGGGTTCTGGTTATTATTAGAAGATTCTTCAGCTTAGGAAAGACCAATAGGAATGATTGCCCACAACCTCATTGGGTTCATGATAACGTAATGGTTAGTGCGGTGAATTTTGGTGTGAGTATCCTAGGTTGAAATCCTTGGAGGGCCACATTCTTACACACATACATAACATTTTAAGACTGAGTGCTCCACACATGCGTGCAGTTTCAGTCTCTTGTCCTAATGGTGGCGTTCCAGGCAACCCTGTTAAGGGCTGCTTCACTTGTCAGGTTTTTACATTTGAGATCGGCATGTATACAGTAGTCCGATCCCAGGTCTTCCTCGGTCCACCCCTTGGTGCAGCTCCCTCCACAATCACAAACCTGCATCTTTTCACCCAATTTTGTTCATCCATTCTCTCCACATGCCCATACCATCCCAGTCTACTTGTACGCATCTCCTCGCTAATACTCATTATACCTAAACGTCTCCTCAGTTCATCATTAGATATTCTATCCTGCAGTTTGGCCCCACACATCCATCTCACCATTCTCATCTCATTACGTTCCATTCTGTTGACATCCTCTACTTTAACGGCCCATGTTTCTGAGGCATACGTCATTGCACTTCTAACACATGAGGCATACACCTTTCCCTTCAGGGGGAGAGGAATTCTTTTCATGGTCAGAATTGTCAGCAGTTCTCTGAACTTCCCCCAGCCACATCTAATTCTAGCGACAGTGGCAGCTCCAATGACTCATTTCTAAAATTCACAGCCACAGGATCATCACTTAACACAAGCTCGCCCTTGCACACTACGCACTCAAATTTCCTGATTTCTGACTTATCCTTTGGCAGGGGTTCTTTTATTCTACTACAGCGCTTACTCCCATAGTACACCCAACGTCAACAGGTGCTACACCGAATTGAGTTAGCTCCCACACCCTTTCCACACACTGCACATGGGTATGCACCGCTCTTTTCCACATTGCCTCGTCTCAATCTACAATGCATAACCTTGGTTTTATTAATATTGACTCTTAAACTCTTGCTCGCCATGCCCTCTCTCCATCTTCTGAATTTGGCCTAAGCATCTGGCACATTGTCAGCTATTAGGACTATATCGTCTGCATCAAACAGTTCCCACGGGAGTCCGGATCTAAAATCTCTAGACAGTGCCTCCAGGACCATAATAAAGAGGAGGGGGCTTAACACTGAACTCTGATGAACTCCAACACGGACTGTGAACTCCTCCCTCAGTACACCTTTCACCCTCACCGCAGTTTGCGTATCCTCATACATCTTCATTATCACACGCACCAGCCACTCTTCCACACCAAGTTTCCTCATAGCCCACTGAACAGCATCTCTAGGCACCCTGTCAAAGGCCTTCTCCAGGTCTACAAACACAAAGTAAAGATTCCTGCATTTTAGTAAGTATCTTCCTGTAGCTGCCTGACTATGAAGATAGCATCGGTTGTACATAAAATCAAACTGCATATCATCAATGGAGATGCTTTGCCTGATCAAACCCTCAAAGACACTCTCACAGACCTTCATGATTTGGTCAAGCATTTTCAGGCCCCTATAATTACCTCTATCTAGCGCATCCCCTTTTCCTTTGTACATATTTACTATTACATTTTTGTGCCAATCCTCGGGGATTTTCTCATCTTTAATAATGGTGTTTATCAACTCGGTGACTAAGTTGACACCAGCCTCCTCTGAGGCTTTTATCATCTCAGCGACAATGTCAGAGCACCCTGGAGCTTTACCGTCCTTCATTTTATTGATTGCGTCACTCACTACAGCTGGTGCTATCAAAAGAGGGGGTCCAGATATTGGTTTTACGATACTAAGCTGTTCCTTATCCCATTCAAACTCTACATTTAGCAATCGTTCATAGTGTACCTTCCATGCTTCTCCGATTTCATCTTCTGCATACACAATCTTCCCATAATCGTTTCTACCACACTGTTGACCTATAATATCCCTACTGTCATTTTTAACTCGCCTAGCTAGGTTGAAGATCCCATTGGGATTGTCAGTGTTACACACTTGTTCGAGGACCAGGTCCTTAATGCCTTTTTTAGCATCGTAAATAACTCTTTGGCAGTTCATTTAGCTGTCTGGTATTCCTCCTTGCTGCCTCCCTTCTTCCATACTTTGAAGCATCTCCTTTTCTCTTTCACATCATGTTCTACCTCATCGTTCCACCACCAGGAGGTCTTATTCCTGGGGTGACCCTTTGTTTTCCCACAGACTTTGTCAGTGGCAGCGTCGTAAATAACTCTTCTGGCCGTATTCATTAGTGTTATTGATTTCATTATGTTTATTTGTAAGTTAATTGTTAGGTTGGTGATTATATGAATCCTATATCCAAAAGATGTGTGTCAAGTCAGTGGCTAACCAACAAGTAGAGAGTATAAAATTACCTTGTGCCAAGCAAGTTCAGTCTTTTGACCAGTTGGCTTGAAATAATGCAAGATATTGAATTATTATGTAAATGAGTGATAATGTCTTACCTGTGACGTCATAGTTAAGAGTGCAGGTAGCGAGCGGTGTAGATGATGATGGTTGACCTGTTATCACCACCACCATAACATAGTGACCTTCGTTAAGGCGTTGTCCTGGTCGAGGGCCGGACACTATTTTAGTTTGGATACCTGGCATCCACCTGTGAAAGTTAGGGATTTAATAATCAATTACTTTGGCATGACTTTTTCCATGTTTCTAACCTTGTACCAGATAGTGTTGATCAATTATATTAACTCCTTCAGGATTATGACGCATTTTTACAGTTTATTATGGCTATTATTAGATGACTTTTAAACAGCTTAAAAAGGATCTGTGGGAATTAATAGGGTAAAGGGTATATCAATCAAACATCTGACCTCCATAAACCCTTCCTAATCAGAATATAATCGTTTTATAACAGCTAGAAAATATGCAAGAAATGCGTCTTAGAGCTCCAAGGGGTTATTATGAGGTAAAAATTCTCCTACTCAACGAAATAGAGAAAGGGGCGAGGGAACGCGAACGTGGTCCCGGACCCCAAAATTTGGAACTTTAAAGGTTTCTGTTTGGGCTCTGTCTCGAGTTGGCCACCCCCAGCAATGGGGTATGTGCCTGAGTATATACATACATACAATAACTACTAACTCGCCCCTTTCTCTGTCTCGTCTAGTAGGTGAATTTTACAAGGGGAGGAGGATTCCTAGCCACCCGCCCCCGCCCCCGCCCCTTTCAGCCGCCTTTTATGCCTCCCAGGGAAATGCGGTGGTGGAAGTTCTTACCACTCCACCACAGAGGAGGCTATCGACACCATATAGTGGCGAGCGCTGGGTCGCCGCATCCCTACGCCATTAGCCCTTTCACACACAGGATGCGATTTGAGCCTATTCTGGGATACTTTAAAGCCTTTGTGACCATCAGGGGTGTTTAGAAACCTTTAGTTTATTTACTTCAACCTCTGCAGTTGTCTTTGAGTAAACTGTGGGCAGAAAACAAATTTTGGAGAGGTAATTATAGGATTGAGAGAACTCTATTTCGATTGCTAATCGGCAACCCCCGCGTCCATACGTGCGTGAAAGGGCTAAACATGTAGAAAGATAAAAGGATTGAAACGGCTATGGGAAGTAGAAGGCACCAACCCTCACTATGACAAAGAGTCAGCCCACCACGTGCGAGGGAACGCGAAAGTTGTCCCGAACCCTAAAAATTCGAACTTTAAATGTTGTTTCTGTTTGGGCTCTGTCTCAGGTCGGGTATCCCAAGATATGGGGTATCTGCCGGAGTATATTCATACATACATAACCACTAACCTTGGTGTACATTGTGGGGGTGAGGGGGTATGGACGTATACGCAGTCCCTACCCCTAGGAGCTTTTACTCGCACGTCAGGGGGGCACTTGATACAAGGACGGTCGACGGGGCTCTCTCCTGAAAAGAAAGTTATTAAGGTTAAGCAATCTTTATGCAGATTAAGAAAAACCTATGTTATTCAGAGGGTTTATAGAGATTGTATTCACCCCTGAGTCCTCGAAGGATCGTCTCATGGTAACCAGAGTACTGTATAATATAAACATATCCTCGTGCTTAACGGATTAAAGGGTAAAGATACGGATATGAGCTCCTCTGCCAAACGTAGTCTAGCTTAAGTCCTCTTTCCTTCCCCTCCAACTTTATCTTTAACCCATGGACTGGTAATATATGGACAAAATATAAGTTCAAGTTGATGGAGGGAGGGGGAGTGGAGTATAAAGGTGGGGAGGAGTGGAAAATGTGGTATTGGGAGATACTACTACTTTATATTTGTAATCCAATTAGGAGACATTTTCCCAGCACTGGCACGGTATTTGAAGGGTTCTTTTTATATATGTTTTAATACCGTTCCTATAGCACTTCTTGGGTTAATTCAAGTTTATGGGCTGATCTAAATTCTATCATGGAAGAGTTGATATCACAGAGCCCAGCATAGCAAATTTTGACTCCGATACAGTGCATATGACCCGTAGGGTCGTATGTATATAACAGCAAAATACTCACTCGTTGGAGGTACGACAGGGTTGAGATGCTCTTTAACACTTGGTTTGATGATGTCCCTATAGCCTTTGGAGGAAATTGTCGGGTAGCTTTCCTTACCGTGGGTTCTTGATGTTGAAGGTTTGGCATCATGGGTCGGATTCTGCTCATGATTTGGTTTTAACGGCCATATGGAAGTTGGGGGTTTGTAGGCATTATCAGGGTTAAACTGTCCCCCTTGCGAAGATTTAAATGTTGTCCTGAAGATGGAGTGGTGGATGGGGTCTCTCGAGAATGTGGGGCCCCGATTTCCAAAGACGCGGGTGCAGTTCCTTCGCCGAGAGCCTATGTACCCAAAATCTGGTGGTCCTGTGGTAGTTGGAGTTGTGGTAGTTGTTGTGGTGGTTGTGGTAGGAGTTGTCGTAGTTCTTGCAGTAGTTGTAGCAGGGGGAACGGGACCTCTGAATACCTCGACATCATCGGGAATGCGACCGCTCCACCCTCTGGGGATCTTGTATTGGTTGTTACTTGTATTCGGATCCCTCAAACTCGATGAAGTGGTCGAAGGTTGGTGCCGCGTTTCGTAAGAATTGTAGCGATTTGCATATCTCTGATGAATCGTTTCTGTATTTTTATTTTTATGCAATGTTGAGGGTTCTAATGGAATATTTCTCTGACTGTTTTCTGAATGACGTGCTGTATCATAAGAATTGTAGTGCTTTAGATTTCTTAGGTTTTCACTTTCATCTGTATTTTGATTTTGAAATGACTTGGATTGTATCAATGGAATGTGTCCTTGAGTATTTTCTGAATGATGTCGCGTATCATATGAACTAAAGCGATGTGGACTTGTACCTTTTTTTGTTTCCTCGTGAATTTGATTTTGAGATGGTCTGGCATGCTCGAAGTTAGTGTACCTTTGATCCTGTTCTAAATAGCTTTCTTCATTTTGAATATTATCAAAATGAGATTTTTGGGGGTTTGTTTCCTCCATGATTTGATTTTGAGGTGGTTTAGAGTTTTCCAAGGGGATGTTTCTTTGGCTCTGTTCTAAATTATGTTCTAGATTTTGCTGTTTATGCCTGTTACTTTGATTTGTATGCACTTTTGATTGCTTTAGTGGTACATATCTTTGCCCTTGTTCTGAGTCAGGGTAATTTTGTCTGTTATTTTGATATGATTTTGAGTGCTCTAGGGGTATGTATCTTTGACCTTGTTCTGAATTATGCTCATTTTGTCTGTTACCTTGATTTAGATACGGTTTTGATTGCTCTAGAGGTTCTGAATTAGGTACTTCTCGTTTGTCATCGAAACGAGAAGCAAACCGATGACGAGGTGGATATCCCGTTCGATCGCTATGCCGTGCCGCGAGAGACGCCACCCTTTCCTGCATGCCAAATATATGCTCGTGAACTCGGGCCATCATAGTTCTCTGGTGTTCGTGCAAGCGCTGTAGATGCCGGAGGTGCGGATTGTGGTTTGGGCCATAGAGGAAGGGAGAGGGATTAGAGAAAGATGCGGAGTACGGGGAGGTATTGGAGAACGATGTGGGATACGGCCGCCAGCGAGAACCATAGCCGTACGAGGAGGTGTTGGGTAGATGGCGCTTTAGTTCTCTGCCTCTTTTATCCCTGTTGTCTTGTTCTTTCTTTCTGTTTAGCGATGGATTTTTGGCTCTTCCCTCCCTGTGTGTCATTTCAATAGGACTTGTAACCCTGTCGTTTTGTTCTTTCTTTCTGTTTAGCGATGGATTCTTGGGTCTTTGCTCCCTGTCTGTCATTTCTGTTATTTTGCTAGATCTTTCATCACTTTCCCTTGTATTGGTACTAGAATGCCTGGTATTTCTACGATCATGCTTGGTAGGTGAATGGTAGCTGCCTCTGAATGTCTGGTTAGCTGAATGGTAGCTCGTATTGGTACTAAAATCCTTGGTACTTTTATGGTCATGCTTGGTAGGTGAATGGTAGCTGCCTCTGAATGTCTGGTTGCCTGAATGGTTGGTTTTGGGTGTATGGTTGGTAGTGGTCGTGTGTTCTCCAGAATTTTGGTTTTGATTGCTTCTGGAATGATGGTAATTATTTTTGGAATGAGTTTTTTTCCTGAGTTTGTGGTTAGAATTGGAAAGGTGCTCTGGCTTGTGATGATAACTGTTTCTTAAGTTTTGGCCTGTATTGGAAGTAAGGTTGTCTGTCCGATGTGGATTTGAAGGCGAACGATGATTATTCCTGCGATTTGGATTTGGTTGAGGATTGAAGTGATGATTGCCTCTGAAGATTTGGCTCGTAACGGAGGAAATGTTATCCGACCGATGTGGATTTGAAGTTGAACGATAATTATTCATGTGATTCTGAGAAGGATTCGGATTAAAGGGATGATCGCCTCTGCCGTTTTGGCTCGTATTGATGTCTGGCTGATGTCGATTTGAAACGGAATGATGATTATTCCTGAGATTATGATAAGAATTTCTAGGATCCTTTGGTTTGAAATTATTGTCTCTGACGTTTTGACTCGTAGCAATGTCTGCCCGATGTCGATTTGAGGCGAAACGATGATTACTCCTAAGATTCTGAGAAGACTTAGAAAGATTGTTCGGATTGACGTTAAGATTCCCTCTGAAGTTGTGGCTCTCAGCGATGTCTGCCCGATGTCCAGTTAAATGGTGGCTGTTTCTGCGGTGGTAGTTGGCTACGTTGGTTTGTTGTGCGACTGGGTGGTGAATGGCTTGACTGTGTTCTTCATAAGGGGGGTTCCGATCCTGGGCTGATCTGTAATGTTGAGAATAATTAGCTTGGTTGGTTTTGGATAGATGTTTGGAGAGATACGTAGATTTATTGGTACACTGTAATAATGGAATGCTTTAGGGGAGATGGGTCGTTTTTCTGGTCCCCCTTCCTCATGTTTAGCCCCATTAGTTTTCAGATTTTATAACGTTCGGCTCATTAGTTTGGTGATTTGAATGCTAGCCCTATTTCTTTGTCAATATTAAGACTTTTCGTGCCATTTAGGTGTTGATTTTTTCCTGGCGAGCGATAGCTAGCCTTTATTTTAAGAGGAGCTGGCCTTTGTCGAGACATTTTTCTATCGAAAAATGTACAAATTTATTTTGAAGGAGGGTCTGGGGGGTGTTTATTTAAGCTTGATGGTCTAAAAAAAATAATAAATAAAATAAAAAAAAATAAAAATAAAAATAAGATGCATAAATGAGCAAATAAATACGCCCATCCCTCCTTAACCCTTTCGCTGCGGGTGACGTTCCGGAACGTCATGGCAAGTTACAGCAATTTCCAGGTTTTAAAAGCCTGTAAAAACCGTAAAAATCGAGTGTCAGTGGGCGGCAGCGTAAGGGGCCCACCTCCGACCCTCTGAGCACCGAGCGGCTCGCTGATGTTGAGTGTGTCTCGCGCGGGCCTCTCTCTGTCTCTCTCAACACTATAGCCATGCGAGTGAATGTTACATAATAGCGGGTTTCCCGCGTTTCACTGGCACCACTGCGGGTGAACCAGACCACGTACGGGCCCCGTTCTGGTGTCATTTTGAAGCTATTCTCGCCTAGTTTTCGGCAGAATACAGTTCATTTAATGCAGATGCTTGATTTATCATTCAGGAGTGCCTGAATATGCCCTAAATAGCCCAATATAGGCCGCAACCAAAGGGTTAAGTACATTACCCTTACCGATTGAATCACCTATTAGGCTATTATGTGTTCTTTTTGCTACATGTCAGCGCACAATCTTTACACATAAGAAGTGCTTCAATTGTTTGTTAGATAAGTTAAGTGATTGAAACTGTGTGTATATCAATGTTAATATATGTGGAAATTTCAACACATAGATCGTAACCCCTATTATATCCAATATTTTTGCTATATATGCTAATTTGAATGCGTAAACTATTGAAACACCTATCACGTGTATCATTTTTGTTACATTTGAACACATAATCGAGCAAAACACGTATCTTGTGTATCATTTTGGTTACATTTGAACACACAATTTGAACACATTAACGATCGAAACACATCATGCGTATCATTTTTTCTACATTTAATTATTTGAATACGTAAACGATCGCAACACGTATCATATGTATCATTTTTTGTTACATTTGAACATATAATTCGAATAGATAATCGATATAAACACCAATAATGAGTAATGATTGTTACATTTGAACACATTAACGATTGAAAAACCTATCAAGCATATCATTTTGTTACATTTGAACGCATTAACAATTGAAACACCAATCAAACGTATAATTTGTTACATTTGAACACAAACACATGTGGCAGTCCGGGGATTCGAACCCAGGACACTCACACCGAAAATCAACACACTTATGCATTGCACCACGAAGACAGTTTATAATTTATAATTTTTGCTACATGTCCTAATATAAACACTTAACCCTTTCACGCACATATGACGCAGAGGTTTCCAGATTAGCAATAAGAAATAGAGTTCTCTCACTCTTATAATTAGCTCTCCAAAATGAGTTTTCTGCCCACAGCTAACTCAAAGACAGCTGCAGAGGTTGAAGTAACTAAACTAAAGGTTTCTAAATACCCCTGATGGTAACAAAGGCTTTAAAGTATCCCCAATAGGCTCAACACAGCTAACTCAAAGACAACTGCAGAGGTTGAAGTAACTAAACTAAAGGTTTCTAAATACCCCTGATGGTAACAAAGGCTTTAAAGTATCCCTAATAGGCTCAACACAGCTAACTCAAAGACAACTGCAGAGGTTGAAGTAACTAAACTAAAGGTTTATAAAATACCCCTGATGGTAACAAAGGCTTTAAAGTATCCCTAATAGGCTCAACACAGCTAACTCAAAGACAACTGCAGAAGTTGAAGTAACTAAACTAAAGGTTTATAAATACCCCTGATGGTAACAAAGGCTTTAAAGTATCCCCAATAGGCTCAACACAGCTAACTCAAAGACAACTGCAGAGGTTGAAGTAACTAAACTAAAGGTTTCTAAATACCCCTGATGGTAACAAAGGCTTTAAAGTATCCCCAATAGGCTCAACACAGCTAACTCAAAGACAATTGCAGAGATTGAAGTAACTAAACTAAAGGTTTCTAAATACCCCTGATGGTAACAAAGGCTTTAAAGTATCCCCAATAGGCTCAACACAGCTAACTCAAAGACAACTGCAGAGGTTGAAGAAACTAAACTAAAGGTTTCTATATACCCCTGATGGTAACAAAGGCTTTAAAGTATCCCCAATAGGCTCAAAATCGCGTCATATGTCGGAGAGGGTTAAAACACCTATCATTTCCATATTTGTGGTTACATTTGAACACCTGATATATTACACACATTATAGTTACCTGTAGTGTTCCATGTGGTGTTCCTGTGATAATGCTGCTCCAACACCTGATATATTACACACATTATAGTTATCATCTTACCTGTAGTGTTCCATGTGGTGTTCCTGTGATAATGCTGCTCCAACACCAGCGGCCTCTGTAACGAAAAGACACTATTATTAGAGAGAAGTAGAGAAGGAATTATAAGGGTTTTTAGTTCTGTGTCAACTGCTACATTTATTTTTTTTAGTTTGGTAGCATATCTCTATCTCTCTCTCTCTATCTCTCTCTCTCTCTCTCTCTCTCTCTCTCTCTCTCTCATATCTATCGCTCTCTCTCTCTCTCTCTCTCTCTCTCATACCTATCGCTCTCTCTCTCTCTCTCTCTATCTAATGACTATCTATCTATCTATCTATTTCTCTCTCTCTCTCTCTCTCTCTATATATATATATATATATATATATATATATATATATATATATATATATATATATATATATATATACACGGTATATATATATTTTTTTATTTTTATTTTTTATTATATTGTTATTAATATTATAAACAAATGATATATATTTATTTTTATACTATATATATTTTGTTTACCCAAGCCTGGCATCAAACCCAGGCAGGCATGGTCGGTAAGATAACATAATATTATGTCTTCCTCAAAAGAGCCTGGGTTCAATTGACCACTTGCGAGTTTCAGGCTATAAGGAAGTTGGAGCCGTTAACCCTCTCCGACATATGACGCGATTTTGAGCCTATTGGGGATACTTTAAAGCCTTTGTTACCATCAGGGGTATTTATAAACCTTTAGTTTAGTTACTTCAACCTCTGCAGTTGTCTTTGAGTTAGCTGTGTTGAGCCTATTGGGGATACTTTAAAGCCTTTGTTACCATCAGGGGTATTTAGAAAACCTTTAATTTAGTTACTTCAACCTGCAGTTGTCTTTGAGTTAGCTGTGTTGAGCCTATTGGGGATACTTTAAAGCCTTTGTTACCATCAGGGGTATTTAGAAACCTTTAGTTTAGTTACTTCAACCTCTGCAGTTGTCTTTGAGTTAGCTGTGTTGAGCCTATTTGGGGATACTTTAAAGCCTTTGTTACCATCAAGGGTATTTATAAACCTTTAGTTTGTTTACTTCAACCTCTGCAGTTGTCTTTGAGTTAGCTGTGTTGAGCCTATTGGGGATACTTTAAAGCCTTTGTTACCATCAGGGTATTTAGAAACCTTTAGTTTAGTTACTTCAACCTCTGCAGTTGTCTTTGAGTTAGCTGTGTTGAGCCTATTGGGGATACTTTAAAGCCTTTGTTACCATCAGGGGTATTTATAAACCTTTAGTTTAGTTACTTCAACCTCTGCAGTTGTCTTTGAGTTATCTGTGGGCAGAAAACTAATTTTGGAGAGGTAATTATAAGAGTGAGAGAACTCTATTTCGTATTGCTAATCTGGCAACCTCTGCGTCATAGGAGTCTGAAGGGGTTAATATCCCTTGTAACTCCGTGTAGCACTCTCTCACTCTAATCAGATGACGTATAGCCTTCAAGCCATACAAGGAAAGCTCTCTCTACCTCTTCTACTACCCCCCCCCCCCCCCCACACACACACACTCTCTCTCTCTCTCTCTCTCTCTCATCTCTCCTCTCTTCTCTCTTCTCTCTCTCTCTCTCTCTCTCTCTCTCTCTCTCTCTCTCTCTCTCTCTCTCTCTCTCTCTCTCTCTCTCTTTACCTTTCATTCACTTTGTAGCACATGCTGTGTTAGAGTTAATTGAGGGGAGATTTCCACTTGAGGTATTTCTTTCTGGACCCCTTTCTCCCTTTGTTTAGCCCCAATGTTTTTAAGATTTGGAGGTAAGTTAGGCGATCTTTAAGAACTTTCGCTCAATTTCTGTCAATTTTATGACCGTTCGTGCAATTTAGGTGTCGATTTTTCCTGGCGAGCGATAGCGAGCCTGTAATTTAAGAGGAATTGGCCTTCGGCCGGGACATTTTTCTACCGAAAAATTTACAAATTTGTCTTGAAAGGGGGTCTAGGGGGTGTAGTTTTTAGCTTGATAGAGGTCTAGGGAACAACCTAAACACCTCCCCTTAAGTCTGCACTGCCGAGTGGGGACCGCAAGATCTGTGCAGTCTGTGTATCCATGTAACCCTATGACACACACACACACACACACACACACACACACACACACACACACACACTGTCTTGCTAAGGCAGCCTCCCAGAAGCTGGGTGTGCTCAACTGCCTCAAGGGGTTCTTTACCCCTGCACAGCTTCTTGCTCTGTACAGGGGCACAGTGCGTCCTTGTATGGAGTATTGTTCACATGTGTGGGGAAGATCCTCTCACACCGCACTCCTAGACAAAGTAGAGAGGAAAGCCTTTCGTATCATTAACTCCCATCCACTCACCGACTCTCTGCAATCTCGGGAGGTGTGGTGGAGTGGTCATGCCACTGGACTGGTAATCCAATGGTCTATGTACAATATTATATAATAGTTTGTGTCCGCGGCAATACGCTACGTTACGTATTGCATAGCGTATTGTGGGTGAACGCTGACCAGTACTCCACGCTCATAAGAACAAGTGCTAAGGTAAACAAACACCCATTGACCTTTGATCCGTACGTGGCTGTTTATGCACACACACACACATATTCATACACACACTCATACATTCACACACACACACACATACTCATACTATACATACACACCTACAGACTCTCTCACTCTCTCTCTCATATTCACATTACTATCATAGGTTTTATTGATTGTAAATTTATATCTACCTTAATAAATCTGGTCCTTAGTGTGCTTCTGTTATGTATTATGGGGATATGTTTTACATATATTAACCCATTCCCTGCGGGTGACGTTCTGGAACGCATAGGCAATTTACAGCAATTTCCAGGCTTTAAAAGCCTGTAAAAGCCGTAGAATTCGAGTGTCAGTGGGCGGGAGCATGAGGGACCTCCCTCCGATCCTCAGAGCAGCCAGCCACTCACTGAGGGAGACTGTGTCTCGCGCGGCTGTCTCGACAGTGTTGCCGAGCGAGCGAGAGCTAATAATTAGCGAGTTTTCCCGAATGTCTATGACAACGCTGCGGGTGAACCCCGCCACCTACGAAGCTCGTTCTGGTGTCATTTTGAAGCGATTTTCGCCTAGTTTTCGCCAGAATACAGTTCATTTAAAGCAAATACTTGATTAATCATTCATGAGTGCCTGAATATGCCCTAAATAGCGCAAATAAGACCGCAGTGAAAGGGTTAATTTCACTCTCAACACCAAACACCTCCCAATGAAACCATGTGATCTTCCCGGGATTCGAACCTGGTTTGCTACATACATATAATATACACTCTAACCACTATACCATCAAGACAATTAAAGGATAAGTACAGTCGCACTAATAAGTGATGTCTCGGCACCAAGCATGTTTTGATCGATAATTGGTATCAGCAATATCTAAGCTTCATTTCTTCATATCCAGTGAAATATACAAACATGTTCCCACACTTACCCACCCTATTCAACATCTGACAGACATTAATACAGCACAGAGCAAGCCAAACGTAATGACAGCTGGGACATGACTTATTAGCGCTACACTTACCCACCCTATTCAACATCAGACAGACATTAATACAGCACAGAGGAAGCCAAACGTAATGACAGCTGGGACATGACTTATTAGCGCTACACTTACCCACCCTATTCAACGTCTGACAGACATTAATACAGCACAGAGGGAGCCAAACGTAATGACAGCTGGGACATGACTTATTAGCGCTACACTTACCCATCCTATTCAACGTCTGACAGACATTAATACAGCACAGAGCAAGCCAAACGTAATGACAGCTGGGACATGACTTATTAGCGCTACACTTACCCACCCTATTCAACATCTGACAGACATTAATACAGCACAGAGCAAGCCAAACGTAATGACAGCTGGGACATGACTTATTAGCGCTACACTTACCCACCCTATTCAACATCTGACAGACATTAATACAGCACAGAGGAAGCCAAACGTAATGACAGCTGGGACATGACTTATTAGCGCTACACTTACCCACCCTATTCAACATCTGACAGACATTAATACAGCACAGAGGAAGCCAAACGTAATGACAGCTGGGACATGACTTATTAGCGCTACACTTACCCACCCTATTCAACATCTGACAGACATTAATACAGCACAGAGGAAGCCAAACGTAATGACAGCTGGGACATGACTTATTAGTGCTACACTTACCCACCCTATTCAACATCTGACAGACATTAATACAGCACAGAGGAAGCCAAACGTAATGACAGCTGGGACATGACTTATTAGTGCTACACTTACCCACCCTATTCAACATCTGACAGACATTAATACAGCACAGAGCAAGCCAAACGTAATGACAGGTGGGACATGACTTATTAGCGCTACACTTACCCACCCTATTCAACATCTGACAGACATTAATACAGCACAGAGCAAGCCAAACGTAATGACAGGTGGGACATGACTTATTAGCGCTACACTTACCCACCTTATTCAACATCTGACAGACATTAATACAGCACAGAGGAAGCCAAACGTAATGACAGCTGGGACATGACTTATTAGCGCTACACTTACCCACCCTATTCAACATCTGACAGACATTAATACAGCACAGAGGAAGCCAAACGTAATGACAGCTGGGACATGACTTATTAGCGCTACATTTACCCACCCTATTCAACATCTGACAGACATTAATACAGCACAGAGGAAGCCAAACGTATTGACAGCTGGGACATGACTTATTAGCGCTACACTTACCCACCGTATTCAACATCTGACAGACATTAATACAGCACAGAGCAAGCCAAACGTAATGACAGCTGGGACATGACTTATTAGCGCTACACTTACCCACCCTATTCAACACCTGACAGACATTAATACAGCACAGAGGAAGCCAAACGTAATGACAGCTGGGACATGACCCCACTCCATACTGAATAGCGTTATGTTATGCCAGAGAAAATAGAATGATAACATATCAAATTAATCACTCTCTCCACACACACACACACACAAAAGTACTCAGGTAACCCAAACATCAATTGACCTATTGATCCTTACGTGACTGTTTGTAATCACAGGCACATACACTCCCTCTCCCCTCTCTCTCTCTCACACACACACACCAACACTCGCAATCTTTCTATACACACACACACACACACATACACACACTAGGCCTTTAAGGTGGGTGACCTGTTTTTGTTCTGTCCTTTTCTATCTTTCTTTGGCTTGTATCCATTTGGCCCCATTCAGCCTACTGTTTTAAGACGTTTATCCCCACCCAGGTGTCAATTTTTTACTGGTGAGCGGTAGCGAGCCAGCATATTTTTTATTTTTGTTTGACAGCAGGCTAAATTTGTACATTTTTCGATAGAAAAATGTCTCCGGCGAAGCCGGATTTCTTCATATAATGCTGGATCGCTATCGCTCGCCAGGAAGAAATCGACACCTAGATGGGAATAAACGTCTTAAAATAGTTGGGTGAATGGGGCCGAATGGATACAAGCCAGAGAAAGAGAGAAAAGGACAGAAATAACAAAAAGCAGGTCACCCCCCTTAAAAGCAGGTCACCCCCCTTAAAAGCAGGTCACCCCCCTTAAAAGCAGGTCACCCCCCCTTAGAAGCAGGTCACCCCCCTTAAAAGCAGGTCACCCCCTTAAAAGCAGGTCACCCCCCTTAAAAGCAGGTCACCCCCCCTTAAAAGCAGGTCACCCCCCTTAAAAGCAGGTCACCCCCCTTAAAAGCAGGTCACCCCCCTTAAATGACAGCCTATGTAATATATTAACGTCATAATTAACACATAAAAAGATATCACTCACTCTCACACGCACACACACTCTAAAAAAAAAGCCTAGTGTGCGTGCGTGTGTGTGTGTGTGCGTGCGTGTGGTCTGTTTGTGTAAGAGTGAGAAATGAGGGAGGGAGATTATCTTTTTGTGTTTATTAAGTTTTTATCACAAAGTTGTCACTTAAAATGTGTGTGCATGAGAGAGAGAGAGAGAGAGAGAGAGAGAGAGAGAGAGAGAGAGAGAGAGGGGGAGAGAGAATAAGAGTGAGTGAGTGAGATGAGAGAGAGAGATTATCTTTGTGTGTGTATATTATGGCATTATATTACATAGGTTGTCATTTAACCCTCTCCGACATATGACGCAATTTTGAGCCTATTGGGGATACTTTAAAGCCTTTGTTACCATCAGGGGTATTTATAAACCTTTCGTTTAGTTACTTCAACCTCTGCAGTTGTCTTTGAGTTAGCTGTGTTGAGCCTATTGGGGATACTTTAAAGCCTTCCTTACCATCAGGGGTATTTATAAACCTTTAGTTTAGTTACTTCAACATCTGCAGTTGTCTTTGAGTTAGCTGTGTTGAGCCTATTGGGGATACTTTAAAGCCTTTGTTACCATCAGGGGTATTTAGAAACCTTTAGTTTAGTTACTTCAACCTCTGCAGTTGTCTTTGAGTTAGCTGTGTTGAGCCTATTGGGGATACTTTAAAGCCTTTGTTACCATCAGGGGTATTTAGAAACCTTTAGTTTAGTTACTTCAACCTCTGCAGTTGTCTTTGAGTTAGCTGTGTTGAGCCTATTGGGGATACTTTAAAGCCTTTGTTACCATCAGGGTATTTAGAAACCTTTAGTTTAGTTACTTCAACCTCTGCAGTTGTCTTTGAGTTAGCTGTGTTGAGCCTATTGGGGATACTTTAAAGCCTTTGTTACCATCAGGGGTATTTAGAAACCTTTAGTTTAGTTACTTCAACCTCTGCAGTTGTCTTTGAGTTAGCTGTGGGCAGAAAACTAATTTTGGAGAGGTAATTATAAGAGTGAGAGAACTCTATTTCTTATTGCTAAGCTGGCAACTTCTGCGTTATATGTGTGTGAAAGGGTTAAATGACAACCTACTGTATGTAATATAATAACATAATAAGCACACACACACCCACACACACACACACTCACACACTCACACTCACACTCACACTTACCAGCCAGTAGTAGTAGAAGTAGAACAAAAGGCATCAAAACAAGATGCCCACGATGCCTCCAAGCCGACTCCTTAAACGTGGGTATTAAGGAGGAGGAGGAGGTCTGCTGGCTTATGGGGTGCTGTTGTCTCATGGTGCTCTGTTTTGTAGGGTAACTCATGTATTCCTCCACCGATACCTGTAAAATAGGGATGGTGAGAGAGAGAGAGATAGATTAATAGATAGACATATAGATAGATATATAGGTAAATAGACAGCTATGATACAGACTCGACTATGGTTACCCACATAAAAAAATAGTAACAACGGGGTCTGATGTTTTATGGGGTGCTGTTGTCTCATGGGACGCAGTTTTATTGGGTAACTCATTTATTCCTCCACTGTCTATACCTGTAAGATAGATATGATTAGAGATATAGATAGATAGATATATGGATGGATATAGATAAATAGATAGATAAATAGATAGATGAAGACTGGTATTATATGGATTTTACAAACTGATGATTCCAATTCCAAGGGTACCCACATAAAGAAGGACATCTTATGAGTTGCTGTTGTCTCATGATGCTCTGTTTCGTCAGGTAACCCATCCACCAGAGAGAGAGAGAGTGTGTGTGTGGGGGGGGGGGGGGGGGTAGGTTAGGGTGGAGAGGGATAGAGGGAGATAATTAATTTAACCTGTTTATTATGCAGTGAACAACAACTACTGCTGTACAAGTCGGCTGATGTGGTACTGTTTTCGTGTGGTACTTTGTTTTATAAAGTTACCTATCCACCTTTCCTAAGCCACCTCTCTAAAATATAATAATCTTAAGGGGAGGTATTTAGTTTGTTCCCTAGACCTCCATCAAGCTTAAAATTACACCCCCTTGAGTCCCTTTCAAGATAAATTTGTAAATTTTTCTGTAGAAAAATTTCCCGGCCGAAGGCCGGTTCCTCTTAAATTACAGGCTCGCTATCGCTCGCCAGGATAAAATCGACACCTGAATTACACAAAAGGTCTTAATATGGGGTTAAAGCTCTTAAAATCGCTAAACTAATGGGGCAAACGTTTTATAATATCAAAAGCAATGGGGCTAAACATGAGGGAGAAAGGGGTCAAGAAAATAATCCCTCAAGTGGAGATCTCTCCTTAATCTGAATCTGAAACCTCAACCTTAGAAAGTTGCATGGAGTTACAAAGATTCACAGGCTGCACAGACCTTGTGGTCCCTAGTAGGCTGTCCAGACTTCATTCTAACATAAAATTGACTACAAAGTGGAAGGTAACGATAGCAAAGCAAGAGAGAGAGAGAATTATTTGATGAGCGAGAGAAAATTATGTGATTGGAAAAAGAGAGAGAAAGATTTGAAGAGAGAGGGAGAGAGACAGAGTGAGCATGATTTGATGTGAGAGAGATAGAGAGAGAGAGATTTGATAAGTTTATTATACTCGAGGGAGACGCGGTGGTGTGGTTGGTAGAGCGTCATGCACATTGGTTTGACTGATGGTTCGAGTCCCGCCATGAGTGCCAGACTTTTTACGGTTCTCATATTGTACTTCAAATACCAAGAAACACCGGGTAACTTATGAATTACTGTTTTTCTATGTAGCTCTGTTTTCTGAGGTTACCCATTTGTTTTTATCATGATGCTCTGTTTTATGAGGATACCCACTTGTTATACCATGTTGTTGTTGGTGTTGTTCCCCAGGCTGTCTGACCGTACAGCCCAAGGTCCCGAGCAAGGCCAAGGCCATAACCGAGCGCCCCCACAGAACCCTCCCTGCTTACCACCAAGAAAGCCCAGGTTACCGAAGCCGCTCCCAGGCGAGGAGCTGAGGAGGGTGCGGAAATGCCCGGAACACCAAAGCCCTTCCCAAGGCCCTGTGCGACACCCTTCAGCATTTATGAAGGGAAAGTTGAGGGGCAAAGGAAAAATGTGACGCTTTGGCTCCCAGTCTGCTCAGCTCTCACTCTGATAGGCCAGCCCATCACCACTGTTGCTCTGTTTTATCAGGTAACCCACTTGTTTGATTATGTAGCTCTGTTTTATGAGGTAACCCTCCCATCTAGACCACTTATGTAGGGTGCTTGTATAATTAAAACATCACCCCCCTTATGACGTAATGCATCCTACAACAGTCTCTCTCTCTCTCTCTCTTTCTCTCTCTCTCTCCCTATCTATCTCTCTCTCTCTCTCTCTCTCTCTCTCTCGGTTATGTAATGTTTGAGAACAGCCGAATAAATAAAAATGGAGGTGGCGTTTTATTTTATATCAAAGAAAGTCTTAACCCGACCCTCGTGTCAAAACCTCAAATTGTGAACGTCGACACATCTTTTGTGCTAATAAAGAATAATAAAGGTACAAAAATAATACTTGCGTTAATATACAGACCTCCAGCTCAATCAGTGCAAACTGACCGAGAAATTTACGAACAAATTGCAGATATAAGTAACTCACAAGATACCGTAATTTTTGGCGACTTTAATTTACCTGTGACCAAGTGGGGCGATACTCTTACTTCACACTCCGGACATGACTTGTATACGAACTTGCAAGAGAGTTCGCTTTACCAATTTGTTCGAATGCCGACCCGTGGTAATAACGTTCTTGACATTGTACTTGCAACAAAAGAAGAATTGATAGAGAATTTGAATGTTGGTGATGATTCAGTAACAGCGACCATCGTACGATAACTTTCACTTTAAAGTTTACTAGTAACGAACCAAATAGTAGCATCGAAAAAGTCCCTAATTTCAAGAAAGCAAACTTCCATAAACTTAGAGCTATGTTTAAAGAAACTGACTGAGCTTTTTAATTAACAATAACGACATAAATACATCTTGGAAGTTATTCGAAACCACTTACCTAAAAGCAGTGCAAGACTGCATACCATCGAAAATACGGCGTCCAGGCCATAATAATAAGCCCAAATGGTGGAATAAAGATATTTCAAACTGCCTGCTTGCTAAAAAATTTGCTAATGATAGATTAAAATCCTCACAAAATGACGAAGAACGGGTGAAATTTGTAGAGCTACGACGCAAAGCCAAAAAGTTAATTAAGCAAAGTAAAAGACCTTAGAGTTACATATTGCGAATCAAAGTAAAACAAACCCGAAAGAATTCTATAGTTATATCAGAAAGAAAAAAGTAGTTACTTCAACTGTTGGACCGTTAGTCGATGAAAAAGGAGAATACACCAAAGACGAAGTACAAATGAGTAATGCCCTCAATACCTTCTTTGCATCATTTTTACAACAGAAGACCTCAGTGATATCCCTACACCATCGCCGATTCAGATTGATAATTCAGATGTTCTAAGCAATATCACCGTTACAGAGAGAAGTATTGAATTGTTTAGATAAACTCAATGTAAATAAAACGCCATACCTGATACAATCTCGCCAGTTCTAAAGGAAGCTCAGAATGAGCTCTCCAAACCACTGCCATTACTATTCAATAAATCCTTGCAGTCTGGAACTATGCCTGATCAGTGAAGCTAGCCAACGTAACACCGATATTCAAAAAAGGCAGCAAATCCCTACCCAGTAACTATCGTCCAATTAGCTTAACCTCATTGTATGTAAAATGCTAGAAACGGTCATACGAGACAGACTCGTAAATCACTTAGAGGAAAATAACATACTTAAAGATACTCAACACGGCTTTCGTAAAAAACGTTCCTGTTTAACAAACCTCTTAGACTTCTTCCACGATATCCTCAACCTCTACGATGAGAGTAAAGCTGTAGATATTATATACCTTGATTTTCAAAAGGCCTTTGACAAAGTTCCCCACAAACTGCTAAAACTAAAAGCGCATGGAATACAAGACGGTGTGTTGAAATGGATAGAAAATTGGCTCCGCAACAGAAAGCAAAGGGTAGTCATAAACGGTAAGGCATCTAAATGGACCAATGTAAGTAGCGGGGTACCCCAGGGATCGGTACTAGGACCAATTCTCTTTCTAATTTACATCAACGACATAGATGAGGGTCTCACCTGCACAATCTCAAAATTTGCTGACGATACAAAATTGCAAATAGCGTACTCTCAAAAGAACAAGTTGACGATATGCAACACAATCTATATAAATTGTCATGTTTGGGCCCAAATTTGGCAAATGAGTTTCAATGCGGATAAATGTAAAGTACTACATGTCGGATACCTAAATGAGAAAGCAAACTATTCGATGAATGGCACTCAGCTTAAGAATGTAAACAGAGAAACTGATCTGGGAGTAACAATATCGAGTAACCTAAAACCGAGTCAACAATGTTCAGAAGTTGTTAAGAAGGCAAACAAAATAATTGGCTTTATAGGCAGGTCATTTGAGCATAAATCCAAAGAAGTTATCCTAACCCTTTACAATTCCTTAGTCCGCCCTCTTCTGGAATACTGCGTTCAATCCTGGTGCCCTTATTACCAAAGATATAAACAAGCTAGAACGAGTTCAACGTAGAGTTACCAAAATGATACCTAGCCTAAAGAACAAACCATACGAAGAGCGTCTTAGAGATTAAATCTATTTCCTTTAACCCAGCGCAGATTAAGAGGCGACTTAATTCAAGTGTTCAAAATCATCAAAGGCATCGACAATATGAACTGTAGTAAGTACTTCACTATCAACCAATCTAATTACACGCGGGGAAACGGTTGCAAAATTATTGGTAAATCTTTTAACTCGCACGAATCTAAGAATTTCTTCTTCAATCGAGTTGTCAACTTGTGGAATGGGCTTCCCCGAGACGTTATAGACTGCAGCACCGTTGATTCATTTAAATTCCGCCTAGACAAATATCTCGCACCAAACCCGCGACTGACTGCGTTTGTAAATGAATAACTTTATCCTCCCCTCAGTTACTAACCCATATGTCCCCTACTAACTTCCTAGTCCTGCCACGTTAGTGGCAGGGCATTAGTTCCCTTTCCAATGTTCCCTTACCCACTCTAAACCACTGTTTGGACACTTGATCCTCAGTGTTTTGGAGGACAAGCAACCTAGAAGGGTCACTAGACCTGTTGTTGCTTGATTTCCTTTGTACTCCTTTGTACTCTCTCTCTCTCTCTCTCTCTCTCTCTCTCTCTCTCTCTCTCTCTCTCTCTCACTGTAATCACTGTGATTGAGTTAAGGGCTATACCCATGGGTATACTCATTACGTTTGGTTCGCTCTGTGCTGTATTAATGTCTGTCAGATGTTGAATAGGGTGGGTAAGTGTAGGAACATGTTGGTATATCTCACTCAAGCTAATAAGTCATATCCCAGCTGTCATTACGTTTGGCTCGCTCTGTGCTGTATTAATGTCTGTCAGATGTTGATTTGGGTGGGTAAGTGTAGGAACATGTTTGTATATTTCACTGGATATGAAGAAATGAAGCTTAGATCCGTACATCCGTATGTTGTATGTGTGTGTGTGTGTGGGGGGGGGGGGGGGGGAAGAGGGGGGGATGTCCGTCCGTCCGTCCGTGTGTCCGTTTGAGGGGGGAGGGGAGTTTAGGTACAGTCGCGCTAATAAGTGATGTCTGGGCACCAAGTATGTTTTGATCAATAATTGGTATCAGCAATATCTAAGCTTCATTTCTTCATATCGAGTGAAATATGCAAACATATTCCTACACTTACCCACCCTATTCAACATCTGACAGACATTAATACAGCACAGAGCAAGCCAAACGTAATGAAAGCTGGGACATGACTTATTAGCGCGACTGTACAGCGGCATAATGTAAACAAAGGCTGAAGGGGAAGTGTCGATTTTATCCTGGCGAGCGATAGCGATCCTGTAATTTAAGAAGAAGCATTTGAAGGAGGGTCTTGGGGGCGGGTGTTTTATTTTGAAGGAGGGTCTTGGGGGCGGGTGTTTTATTTTGAAGGAGGGTCTGGGGCGGGTGTTTTATTTTGAAGGAGGGTCTTGGGGGCGGGTGTTTTATTTTGAAGGAGGGTCTGGGGCGGGTGTTTTATTTTGAAGGAGGGTCTGGGGCGGGTGTTTTATTTTGAAGGAAGGTCTTGGGCGGGTGTTTTATTTTGAAGGAGGGTCTTGGGCGGGTGTTTTATTTTGAAGGAGGGTCTGGGGTGGGTGTTTTATTTTGAAGGAGGGTCTGGGGCGGGTGTTTTATTTTGAAGGAGGGTCTGGGACGGGTGTTTTATTTTGAAGGAGGGTCTTGGGGGCGGGTGTTTTATTTTGAAGGAGGGTCTTGGGGCGGGTGTTTTATTTTGAAGGAGGGTCTTGGGGCGGGTGTTTTATTTTGAAGGAGGGTCTGGGGCGGGTGTTTTATTTTGAAGGAGGGTCTTGGGGCGGGTGTTTTATTTTGAAGGAGGGTCTGGGGCGGGTGTTTTATTTTGAAGGAGGGTCTTGGGGGCGGGTGTTTTATTTTGAAGGAGGGTCTTGTGACGGGTGTTTTATTTTGAAGGAGGGTCTCTGGGGCGGGTGTTTCATTTTGAAGGAGGGTCTGGGGCGGGTGTTTTGAAGGAGGGTCTGGGGCGGGTGTTTTGAAGGAGGGTCTGGGGCGGGTGTTTTATTTTGAAGGAGGGTCTGGGGCGGGTGTTTTATTTTGAAGGAGGGTCTTGGGGGCGGGTGTTTTATTTTGAAGGAGGGTCTGGGGCGGGTGTTTTATTTTGAAGGAGGGTCTGGGGCGGGTGTTTTATTTTGAAGGAGGGTCTTGGGCGGGTGTTTTATTTTGAAGGAGGGTCTGGGGCGGGTGTTTTATTTTGAAGGAGGGTCTGGGGCGGGTGTTTTATTTAGCTTGATGGAAGTCTAGGGAGGAAACTAAAAAACTTATAATAAAAAATACGTAAATTAGGAAATAAATACGCTTATCCCTCCTTAAGCGGGGTGACCTGTTTTTGTTCTCTCATTTTCTATCTTTCTCTGGCTTGTATTAATTTGGCCCCATTCAGCCTACTGTTTAAAGACGTTTATCCCCACCCAGGTGTCAATTTCTTACTGT